>JAOVVI020004185.1:0-17964 GCA_028571085.2 Nepenthes alata | reverse complement strand
CTTCCCCTGATTCAATTTGCCAAATCTGGAAAAAATCGATTGCCATAGAATCAAATATATTTCTCTCAGAGGTTAGTAGTACGTTAAATAATGATTCCACGTTACACACATGATAGCCAATGATGTGCACTGTTTGAAAGTTCAAGGGTGTAAGCAAGCAAACAGAATCACAATGTTGGCAAGTTCAAGATAGTAAACCAAGTAGGTTATTAAATGAAATATGTACCAAAATCTAATATATTAACCAATATATATCTATATCAAGTTCCTTGACACCAAGGCAAAATTGCAATGTGTCAACATATCAACAATATATCGATTAATATATTAAATATTTAGCTAATATATCGACTGATATTTACCTATTAGCTTACAATTGATAAAAAAAATTACTTCCGATATATTTGATAATGATATGTATTGTTTGATATATTTGATGCCGAAATTACAGCAATCGATACTAATATTTTCATTCATGCTATTAAACCAACCATATCCTTAGGCACTTTTCCTAACTTAGCCCCAAAAGAGGAGAGCTCTAGTTACTAATAATGAGCTAAGTAAAATATTTATAAACTGAACTCAAACTCCGCATGCATCCAATGTGGAAGGAGGTGTTCAGTTCTTCCCCCACTCAAATTAACAACATCATAGTTGAGCCATGTCTATAGATCCCTGATTTTCACAGTAATTGGCTAATCTGAAATCTCACGAGCTTAGATCATCAATCTAAACCTACAAATGATAAATGCCAATGTCAAAATCCACTTGATAGCTGGGTTGCAAGCCAGCCTTAATATCATATTTATAATAACCAAACCAAAACCACCTAACTACCAAACCTTTTTTAACAAGAGGTTTACAACAGGTTGTTTATGAGAGATTGGCAAGAGTTCCTAAAACTAAGATGTTTTGACTACAAGTGCTTATAAGTTCTTAAAGATGAGAAGTTGACAAACACAACAAATGATTCTTATCAAAATTGCTGAAAAATTAAGCTTATAGGCAACAAGTCCTAACTTCTATACACTAGGGTTTTTATCCTTATTGTAGCCTGGTTAAAGCCCCTGAATAAAAAAATGAAGGCTGCATCAGGCAGCCACATCTAACATGAAATTTATCACATTTTTTGTATGGATTTGAGACCTGGATTTTTACCAATTCGGCATCCCCTTGTAACAATACATTGCCAAGCCATTACATCATCTCCTAGATGTTGTGCAAAGCAGCTAGGGCTACAACATGCTGGATGGGTGAAGTAAAATGGTTGTATTAGAATCAATTAGAAACTTGGAACATTGATTCTTTCATCAGTAAGCTTACAAAGGTGGTACATACTACAGTTAGGAAGACAATCAATATAGAATGCCTACAAAAGAGAGTAGGTGGGAGAAAAAGCCAAGGATAATGCGATGACCAGCCGTAGATTATGGGATACTTATAGATTTAGGAATGGAGTAGGCATAGTTGTAGGTGAGGAATTGAAAGAGAATGTGGCATGTGATGAGAAGTATAAATTGTAATTATAGCTGTTAAGATAGTGAATGTGAATAATCCTGAAATATCATTAATGCACCCTAAGTAGGGTTATGGGTACAATAACAGGTGAATTTTTAGGAAGAATAAGGTGATCCAAAAGATTCTACAGAGAGGGTCGATTTTTATGAATGGAGATCTAAATGGCCATGCTAGATAAGATGTAACTAGAGATACATGCGTCCATGGAAGCTATGATTATAGCAGAATAAAGAAGCAACGGATATCTTTAGAGTTTTTTGTAGCTTATAATCTTACGGTGCTAACACGCATTTCAAGAGGAGGGGGAGCATTGGGGTAACAAAAATAGAAGTTTATTGAATACTTCAATTGATTATTTTCTCATTAGGAAAGAGATCATTTTTTCTTTATGGATTGTAAGACTATTCCTAGGAAAAAGCTTAACTACACAATACGCTTAATCTTAATCAACGGAAGAGAAAAAGGTTAAAATACAGTCAATTAAAAACTAAATAGGATCTCAAAGAGTAAATAATAAGAGAAGATACTAAAATAGGAACTTGGGATCTCAAATGAAGTAATAATGTGTGTGATGCAATAACTAATTGTACTGAAAAGTAGTAAACAAAAAATTAGATGTACCCTGAAAAAAAAAAAGTTTGGCAGCAAAGATATAGGAAATAGTGAGACTTTAGAGATATTATTATAAGAAATTACAGAAGTGTAGAAATGACAATAATCAAGAGGTACAACTATGCTAAGAAAGAGGAGAAATAAAGGTGAGTGAGGCAATGTCTGAAGCGTTAGGAGACTTGTACAAAAGACTTGACGTAATGAAGGGAGAAAATGATGTCCTCAAACTAGCTAAAGGAAGACATAGGAGAACAAAAAATTAAATGTATCGAAGAAGGAGAAAATCATTACTTGTTGCTGATAAGGATATCAACCAGAGATGGATGAGCTCTTTCCATATTCTTCTTAATGGTGGCCTGATACTATTATGAGATGTAGGATCTTTGTGACTCTATAGTAAGTCTAATTTGCTCTTCTTATTGAAAGGAAGTTAAGGAACAGTTTAAGATTGGGCAGGGAATTAGATCAGATGGTATTGTAGTGAGGCTTGAAAATATATGGAGGGAATTATGTCATTAGCTATAATATTTTACAGATCATATGCAACAAGATGCCAGAGCAGTAAAGAAAGGGCATGCATCCTTTATAAGAACAAATGGGATATAAAAAGCTTGTCAACCATGGAGGTATTGAATGATGAATCATAGGATGAAATTACAGGAAGGAATGATCAAAAGGGATGCTGAAACGAGACATGAGTGCATTCAAGAACTAATTTGGGTTCACACTTATAAGGTCTATTATAGAATCTATCTATTTGTTAGGGTGCTCAATGAAGCAATTTAAGAAAAGACAAAAGGACTATAAAACGATGTTTATTAACAAAAGTAGGCATACCATATCTTCAATGTATTGTTGAACATTTGGGAAAAGAAATGAGTTTCCACAGCATATAACTTTTATAAAACTTGTATAGTGAAACAATGGCCTTTGTCGAGACAAGCAAGAGAGAGCAAGTTATTTCTTATTGTGATCGGCTTATAACTGGGGTCAGCTTTGATCTTGCATCTATTTGTCTTGGCTATAGATAAATTAACTGGGCACATTAAATGTGATGTACCTTATTGCATTATTTTTTCTAGATGACATATTTTGTGGATGGAACTAAAGTTGGCAAGAACATTGAGTTTAAGATTAGGTGGCAAACTTTGGAAGCAAAAGATTTTAGAAATAATATAACAAGGACAAAACAAAATAAATGCAAGTTTAGTAATAATAAGGAAGTAGGTGGTTGTAAGGTGAGATAGGGACCGAAACCCTATCAAAGAGGAATTATTTTAAATATCCTGGATCAATATTCAGAAAGATTAGGCAATCAGTGAAAATACTACTAATGATCAAAACATGTTGAATGAAATAAAGAATTGCCAACTAGAAGATGTCGATTCAACTAAAGAAAAAATATTATAAGGTAGCTCTTAAGCCAATTATGTCACATATAGCGAAGTGTTAGGCAATTAGCATTGCAATGTTAAAACAATGGCAATAGCACAAGTGAAATACCGAGATGAATGTGCAGTCATGTAATGAAAGATATAATTCATCGTTATGTAATAGGATGAAAGTCACCACCTAATGAGAGGCGCGTTAAAGGCGCCTTGGTTATGTGAAATAAAATGACATAACTTACCAAAAAAGGAAATAAAAACCATATAATGTGCCTGTTAGGAGCAGTGAGAACTTGGAGGAAGCTCTTTATATAATAGGCATATGGAAATAAAATAAGAGTTTCAAGAAAAACATCTATATTGCACATTTGGAAATAATAGAGGATACAACGTAAAATAGAATCAAGGCACATAATATGGCAAACTCCATTTGTAGGAAAATAGTTAATTTCATTGGTTTGGGTCACAAGCCCTAACATTTCGAATCTCAGATTGACTGGTTCCTGAAAATCATATATATAAAGAAAATAAGAAATGAAGATCATAGTCTTCCTGAATGGTTCATTTATTTTTCTGCATGCTTTGATTGGAGTACAATCATGCGTTTTATATGCTAGAACACTACCCAACGGCTAGTATAGAATTGCTCTTCCACGTGTAATATTTTTACATTGGTCTCCATATCCCCATTTGTGTAGTACACTTTCCTTAACTAGCTATGATTGTCTGGGATAGTATTCCAGTACATGATTTCTCTTCCTCGGGTAGTATCTTTCCTTTAGTGAGGCTATGCCCATATGTATAATATACTTTCCTTCATTCCTTGTTGCCTGGGATGGTATTTTTTCCTCTTGTGTGGATCCTGTTTTTTTATCTGAAAGGATGTTATTTAGCTATGATTTGACTTCAAAAAGAGGACCCTTCTTACTCTCATTAGGGTTCCTGTCATCAATATACTCGCGAAATAGTTAAACCCAAAAGCTACTGAGACCGAGAGCAAAACTTTGGCTGCAAAAAGAAAAAAATCAATTCTACATCAGTTAATAGAAATTAACTTCTCGTACAAGAAAAAAAACACATCATCGACGGCCAAATGGATTGAGTTTTATCGAAATCGGATTTGGGAGTTGTAAATGTCGAAACGGAGGAGAGCAGACCTTGATATCAAAATCGGCACCACCGGTGGCGAGAATCCCCGAGATAGGATGGAAATCTAGGGTCAGCACTGGCTTTGTGCCGTGCCAATTGATCTGAACCGTTCCCCCCTTCATTTTCTTCTGCTCCAGGATCCGACTGAACTGCACAAATTGGCAGTTATCTCGCAAAGATCGATTGAAACTTTTGATGCTTCATTCCTTTGGTAATTACGGAATGTCACGGAGACTTAAAGGAGGGCTTTTCGCGCTCTTCGCTTGGCGGGAAATTGCTTAATGACCCCGCTCTATTGCCCCGGTGCCGTGGTATTCATCCCTAAAAAACGAGCACTTTTTTTTTTCTTAATCGTTTATTTTTAATTTTAAAAAATAATTAAATTATAATTATTTATTTAAAAATAAATAATTAAAATTTAAAAACTAATATTTCCACCTCTCATAAAGGAAGATTTCTCCCAAATTCCTCTGCTGTGTAGTGTGTTAACGCTGAAAAAATAAAAATAAAACAAATTAATAATTATCAGTCTACAAAAATATATATAATGGTCATCACATATCTAGTTATATCACATTACAAAAAAAGTTAGGTAAATTAAACTACAATTCATCTATAATTATATACATAATATTAAAATATAAAAAATATTAATATTAATATATATATATGTATGATGCATCCTTAGATTTAAGTTGTATAGATTATGAAGCTATTGGGTCTTTTGCATCGGGTCAAACTCAAGCGGGTTTGATCTCCATCTTTAACAACTTAGGTCCTATGCACCACACAACAAATAAGATGTCAAAAAATTAACGAAACTCACTCCCAATTTATTTTCTGACACTCAAATTAAAAAAATTTCTTAGTGGATAAAAATAGACAATAATGTAAGAAAAAGCATTAATTTATTTATGTGTGATGAAATGAGTTTTGTAAATGACTGGGTTTTCAGAGTGCAATTAACAAGAAGCGACTTCGAGTGCTGACAGAGGGCTGAGCTCCAGTAGTACACTTGATATGAAGTGGTTTTGAAAGTTGACGGAGGGGCTAACTCAAATGATGAGCTCAGGAAATAGCTACTGTAAAAGCTAAAGAAATGGGAAAAGAGCTGTAAAATCAAAAGAGAATTTGGTTCTTTCTGAACTTTTTTATACTGATTCAGAATTTCTCATTTTCCTATGATGGCGAATGGTATTTATAATGCTTCGTAGATATAGTGTTGGCATCAAAGTTCGCAACAGGTGTATTGCCAGGATTCACTGACTTGTCTTGACGATTGTTGTAGCCAACATATCAGTTGTTGCATTATGGTGGTGGTGCGATCGTGAGTGATTTTTGCTGATCGTTGAGCTAATTGGTGATTGCAATGGTCTAGTAGCGGTAGCGTCATTTCTACTATGGATAGACAAGCGTGGACTTCCTCTTTGAGCATTGCCCATGGCCACCAATGGCTGGCATCTGTAGTGTCAATGCTTTCTGTGCTAGTCAGGCTATCATTGTTGAGTTTGAGGGCTCTCTGCGTTGTGATTGGTCGAGCTACAGAGGGTTACCTGGTGGCTTAATCGGCCTCTATCTCTATTAGCCCATTATATAGTAGCTATGACTAAACCTATCGTAAAGCCTTTTGGGTTTCGATATTTCTTATTGACGGATAAGCTCATTTCTGGATCGGGCCACAGGGTTGTTAGACCGATCAATATATATATATATATATATATATACACGTATAATGAGGGTGTTACATGTAAATTACAACTTGACAGTATTATTTATTAAGAAAATATTATTGTGAATTCGGGAACTCATATTGCACTTGATAAATAATTGTGAACTATAATATTTCACCAACCTGCAAAAATTTATTGTAAAAATTGATAATAAATTATTAAATCAATTTCATTACCAAATTTATTTATATTTAAATCTTTTTTAGAATTATAGTTCTCTATTAATTTCATATGTTTCATTAAATAAGGGGGGATTATCTTTTTATATATTAAACAAGTAATTAATATAATCAATAAAAAGCTAAAATTGCAGTTTAGTTTATCGCTATTTATGTCTGATGATAATATTTATTTTACTATCTAATATTTTATGTAAATTCTACAGCATAGTGCGTTATTAATTTGATAATAAATAAAATTATTACATTAAAAGATTGTCTTTAATAAAAAAAAAAGTTGTCATTTATATTTATTTTGATTGATTAACAAATATATACACAAGTTAGATTCAATATTATTTAGCTTGGGTTCAACCCATTTATTAAAAAGATATAAGATTAAGTTTAAAATTTGACCCATAATTTAATAAATTTACATTAAGTAAAATTAGTTAACGATTTTAATAGAGTAATAGTTACCCTCCCAACATTAATGTTGTTACTTACAAAAAATAAATAAATACTAATATTGATATTATTGTACAAATTATGTAAATATTTATTATTTATAATACAGATTATTATTAAAAAAATACATTCAATATTTAACATATCAGTATATAATATGTATATTTTTGATGCGTTTTCGGATTTAGATTATTATACAGATTAAAAATTTACTTAATATTCTATATCGGGTTAATTTTGAACCAAGTTGGTCCCCATTTTTTCGAGCCTAGACCCTGCGTAACACAATAAAAAATAAGAGGTCAGAGAATTGAGAGGACTCGCTCATCGGTATATCCTCCGACGCTTAAATCAGTAATTTTTATTTAAAAAATTAAAAGATGCATAAAAGTAAGAAATTTTGAGTCGAGGATATTTAGTACGGGGATTTAATGTAATAATGCATCTAACCGTGAAATGATTTGAGAGTTATCATCTTAATTGAGGGTGGCATATTTGGTATTGTTCTTGAATGGGATTTATGACGTCGGCTAGAGATTTATTAGGCTCTCTCTCCCTCATTGTGACAACGAGGGAGCATTTATAATGTTGACGGGTGGTATTCAACCTCCTCCACCGTCCACAAAACTGTATTGGATAAGGGCATTTGGTTTCATTTATTCATTCCAACTGGTTATGGCTGGTTTTTCAACTGGAGTGGGCTTTGGGCCATTATCCGAAGGATGTTAGTTTTTCAACTCAGTTTATTATTGAGCATTTTTCTTAAAATGACTAATTTTAGGTCGTGATATGGGACGACTTTTTATTGGTTTTCTTTTTCATTTGTGGATCTACTCCCGAGTTGACCCATTTATAACAGTATTTATTAATTTCTTATGCATTTGATAGTATAAACTAAGATAATATAAATTAAGCTTGACCACGTAATTTATAATAAAAATATACCAAATAAGATTATTAAGTAATTTGTTTGATTAATTATCTTAATCCTAAGTCGGATGGTTGCCACCATACAAGTCTTTTTTTTTTTAAAAATTTACAAGTCTCATAAATTAAATTAGCTATTTTTATAGAAACCTTTACGCCCGAGGACCCAATGGACTAGCTATTGTCCACCAACTTCCTTTTCCTGCGACCATCTCTATCGGAACGCTGGAATCCATTATCATTCCTTGCTCTCATTGGCGTGCTCTCTGCTGGTTCTCACAGGCTCTCTCTCCCCTCTCCAGCCACGATAACTGGCTGTCTCTGTGCGTTCCCCTCTCTCCTTCATCTTGTATTCTGGCAGCCACCCTTTTCCTATTTTCGCTTCAAATGCTTACGTTTATTTTATATATAGTGTTTGGGTAACTGTATTTTATCATATTTATGGGGGGAGGAAAGGTTTCAATCGATATATTCTCCCCCAAAATTTCCAGTCTATGACTTATGTGAGGATTTTCAATCGGGAAGGGATCTAATTGCATTCGCCTTTTTTATTGGTCGGGTTGCTGTGAAATTCTAGGGAAGAATCCATTATTTCTCTATCTTACTCAGATGCACACAGAGAAATAATATTGAAAGACAAGGGGATCTCTAATTAGTATTCGTTTAAACCCTATAAAAATACTGAAAGCAATATATTTATGAATATATAATACGCATAATATATATTCTTTATTAGATGTACATAAAAATCAATTTCCATAGAAAAATTTATCATCGAAGTAAATTTGAGACAGCAAAGAAATATAACTAATTAGATTTTAATGATGAAGGAAAATCTCGATAATTAATTAGTTATCGAGTGAAACTCTCCATGCTTTCAACCAGTGAAAGCAATACAATATGAAAGCTAAGTCATAAAAACAGAGGATCTTGAATGCTATTTGAAATTTAGAAGAACTATGTGGAAGAGCCATTGAACAAAAGTCGTGGTGTAATGTGTATCCCCATATTCCGGTGAGGAAATAAATCCAAAAATGGATATTGGCCTTGCTCGTATAAACATGCTAAACATTAATTGACTTACTCTCAACCCGTGACTTTTATCAATGAACCCCTTGAGTTTGTTCGCAACAGCGAAATCGTATGGTTTCCGGTCTTCTTATAGAACTTGCTTAATTTGCTAATGAGTCTCCACACATTATTAGATCCTAGTGTCCACACCACTAACGTGCCAACGAAGATTTATAGGTTGAAGCAAGTGTATAAACAATGGAGGAAAATATTGGGTGAGAAAGCCTTGACAATTTTGTCTCAAGAGAATGATTTGGTTTTATCAAGCAATGAATATTTTTTTACATTAAATAATGAGAGCTTTAGGGTTGCAGTCATTTTTCTTTATATATTCTATTAAGAGAAGAGAGGTATATTATAGAGAGGGTTAACAATTATGTAAAAAATATTTGGCTGTTGAGAAAGCAATGCCTTAACGCACGTTTGCTGCTTAGGCAAGCAGCAGCTGCAAAGGTAACAGCGTCCCAATATATGTGTGCTACTCAGGCACACATTAGGCGCGATATTCTTGGTAAAATGATCTAATACGTGGATCAGTTGCACATCGAGCATGGGTATTCTAGGTGAAATATGCTCATGCGCCGATTAGATGCACATTGAGCATGGTATTCTCGGTAAAATGGCCTAATGCGCAAATTAGGTGTGGAAATTGGAAGAGGGCGCACTTCTGTAGAATAGGCATGTATCCGGTGCTCGTCTTTATTGATGTTTGATAATCCTTCATAGTACCCGTTTAACTAGTCACGGAATATACCTGTATAAGATATTCCTAACAATTATAATGGAAATGTCACTGCTGGGTAGCCCCTTGATATATAGCTTCTAATGACATTGTGACGAATTTAACATGGCATCACTATATGGGCTGAAATTTCTAATTATGATTCCTTTGTTAATCGAGACATCTTTAATGGTAACATTTTCTTCCCCCTTTGAGATTTATAATGCCAAATACTAGACGGACCTGGGAGATGTTGAAAAGAACAATAAAAGATACGTAGGCTTTGAAAAATTTCGGCGGATTTATTTTTTCTTGTCATGGATGCATGGAAAATGAAATGGGACTAAGGAGGGCCAAATGTCAAGACATGTCTGAGTAAGAAATCAATGTTGGGCTGTGTACTTTTTGCTGTTTGGCCTTGATGCTCCTTGTTTTTTTATCCTTGGTTGTATCCATTATTGTATTTTGGCTCTGTATAGAAGTCAATTATGTGAAATTCTTGGAAGCTGCTTGAAGTTGATGGCATCAAGTTAAACAATTGTCCAGCAGATATGAAAAACAATCTTGTAAAGGCATGTCGAGGTTAAAATCCCTTTTGGCTTATGTTAAACATGGAGATAGAATATGAGATACTTGGTGAATTCTTCCCAAAGATGGTTTTTTTGTTTGAGCAAGCTTTTAGATGTGAATTTACTAGTCCATGACGTTGAGATTTACCCATTAACTCACATTACTCTGCATGAGTCCTGGCATAAAGTGGGCGGAAAGGTTTTTGATCCATGTAATCATATTGAGACCAACTCTTGATGTTTCCATAATTGCTAGTGAGGTGTGGGCACATATTAGGAGAAAAGGGGGAATAGGTTTGATTTGCGTGCTTGTCCTAGAGAAGTGTTGTGACCTTGTCAATTGGGATTATTAAATTTCTTCTTTGGGACAATGAATCCTTTAATTACTATTGAAAAGTTTATGTCTACTTACATGGGGATTATTCTCGTAGTGGTTTTCATAGAGGAAGATTGGGCAACAAATATTAGAGATTTTGGGGCCTTTAGTGCATATAAATTACCTCATGTCAGACTTGGCATGATCTGGTTTGAAAAGTTTTGGGTCTATGCACTTGTGCACCGGTGGTTGATTTTGATGTTGTATTAGTTGCTAGTGGGGTGGTGTATGCGCATATTAAAGAAGGGGAAAGAGGAATGACTTATGGGCTTGACATAGAGAAGTCTTATGACCAGCCACAATGAAGTTTGAATTGTGGTTTCTCTTATTAAACCTCCCTTGCCGGTACGCAGCTGGGAAGTGAAGATCAAAGCTGAGTTTCATGATTCCATCACAACATTAATCTGATTATATATTCCCTAAGTTTGGAGAGTGATTTGTACAGCTTAATTTGTGCTACTGTGACGATTTTTGCTGGCTTGGGATTGCATGCAGTGCCAGAACTCCATTTTCTTGTTTCTTTTTATATACTAGACTGGGCAAAACTCCACGTGTGAACTAAAGAAAAAGTTAAGGCGACATGGAAGGCTTTATATGTGTATAAGAAAAGTAGAGAGTAGGCTAGAGGAACCATCATAACCGATTCCTAAAATTGTTCCTGATTTATGATTCTAATTTTCCAAGTTTGAAATTAGTCTTAATAATTGGCATCTACTTGTGTTATCAAAACTAGACTATAACCATCCAAAATACTTTGTGAGGTATTACTAATCATAATTGATATACTATCTTTGCTACCCTGTTATTATTTTAAGGCATTAATATTATTGCTGCTATTGTAACTTCACTTCAGATGTTGAGCGTCATAGCTGATTTCAAGACGAAAGAAGAATCTGGTTTCCAGATGCAGCTGCATTGAGAGGAAAAAGAGTCAGGGAAGGAATGTCGAGTGCCATTGCGAATGGGCTTGCAGGAGCAGGAGGCGGTTTAATTGCTCAAATTATAACTTATCCTCTCCAAATGGTAGATAAGCCTACATTGGATATTTCTTGTTGATGTGATGCCAGCATTTTGGTGAACAATTTACAGTTTGATGAAATGTAAATGCATGTGGTTGCAGGTAAACACACGTCAGCAAACTGAGAGAGCTGTCAAGAAAGGGCTTGATGATCAATGTGGACCTCTGCCTCCTTCGTATCACCCTTCAGGAGGCACACTTGTTCAAGTCCTCCAGGTTATTTCCTAAATGCAGAAGTCATTATTGCATGTGATGCAGAGGAAGTGGAAGAACAGGGAAGCAGGAGAAGAACAACAAAGAAGAGAGAGGGGGTAGATGAAGACATCAATTGGTGGAGGAGAGGCAACTCTAGGCAATGACAAGCATAATCTTATTTATCAATATACAACAATGGTTATGTAAGTCTTCAAATAGAAAATAAGGAAGCCCTAAAATGAATTAAGTAAACTTTGATAATAAGGAAACTTTAATAATGACATAAGAAAACACTAATATTTGTTGGGGTTAGAATCTAGCAGCTCCATCAACTCCCCTGAATTAAGAGGAACTAAATTGGCGAGGAAAAATCCTGCTAACTATGGGGGAAGATAAAGCTCTAATGTATTTTGCATCAACCTGTTGTAGTGTCTCTCTAGTAATCCAAGTATAATGTGAATTTGGTCGGCCTACTCAATGAATAAGGAAGCGTTATGGTTGAAAATATCAATATCGGTATCAGTTGGAATCGTACTGGTAACAAGCATATCAAACCATAAGAATCGGCATCATCTATATCGATGGAAAAAAAGTTCTGAACATTGTAAGAGAACGGGGTTTTATTTGCTGATATATTGGCTGTATCGGTCAATATGAAAATATATTGTGATATTCTCATAGTATGAAAAAATATCAGTATCATGAGCTCCGATATCAATACTAATTAGCCCATATATATTGTTTTGGCTGATATTGCATCCATTTCAACCTCTTAATTACTAGTAAATATAATCTGCTTATCTAAAATAATATCAGTTTTATTTGATGCAATTGGGGTTGATAATTGTATATGAGTGCCCTGACATAAGGTTTAGTTAGGGGGGCTGTAAATGATCATCTGGCGGATTGCAACTATCTTTAAAAGCTAGTAAGTTTTCAACATTGAATGCAGGGTGAAAATCAAAAAGTGAGATAGTTTATCAATGATATATACATTTGATCCAATCTACTTTAAAACTGTAAAAGAACAAGCACTACAAGCTTGCAATTCAAAGGAGCTAGGAGTGCCACTTTGGTCAAATCTGGTCATGATATGATTCCCAACGTTAAATTCGACATGCATTTATGCGAATCAACTTGAAGCTTGTGTAGTCCTTTACTTCTAGTTTTTTGTTGTTATCAATATTCAAGTTGTGAGGGTGTTGAGCAAATTCTTCAAATAACATGGGCATATTAGCATGTGGAGGCAAATAGATAAGGTTTGAAGATTTTCTTGGTTTATGACCATGCAACAACCTTAAGTGAACTCATGCATATGACTTATTTACAGAGTTATTATATGCAAGTTGTATTGCAAGAAGAATCAAGTCTCAATTTTTAAAATTTTCCTGAACCAAGCATCTCCGCAAATTTCCTAAACTACATTTGATAAACTCGGTCTAGCTATCTATCCGGGAATGATTTGTGGAAAATTTTAGTCTAGTGCCAACCATGTAGAGTTCTCCAAATGTTTTGAGTGAAGCTCACATCCCTTTCAAATATATTAGTTTTAAGGAGACCATACAACTTGACAATTTTATCTTGAGAAATCCAAAAAGTATTAGAAGTCTTACTATATGTTATGAAGTATATTATTTTAGAGAAATTGTCCACAACAACAAAAATAGGATCATGCCTTGGTGCCAACTTTGATGCAGGGGAAGGGGAACAATAGGGAAGGATAGAAGAAGAATAGAGAAGAGGGAAGGGTAGAAGAATAGATTGATTAGAAGAGGAGTGGCAACAGCCGCAAGCCTGCAACACTAGGCAACAGCAAGCATAATCTTATTCATCAACACTCAACAATGATTACATAGGTTATTAAACGAAAAAAAGGAAACCTTTATAATATGATGTGGGAACTCTAGTAATAGAAAATCTGTAGTGATGAAATAAGGAAACCCTAATAATAAATAAGCCTTAATAATAAGGAAACTATGATAATGACACAAGGGAACCTTGTAAAACAATCCATGAATTAACAACTCCTAGTCATAATACTCTAAATATATATAATTCATGTCCTCACCAACATATCTATGGAGCTTCTAGGGAGTATCTTAGATATTGAAAGTGGGCAAAGTGTTCATTGATCTTTAGTCTGTTGCATCGGTTATTTTGTTTGTTTTTTCTTCCTATTCCTTGAAACACTTGGTAAAATTACTTTTTGAAGTCTATGTATGATCCTCCATTTTCATCTTGGTATGTCAATTTCGGAAGCTATGAATTTCTGCAACTTCATTTTTTCTTTCTCTTGCAAGGATCAGGTTATTAGAAGTGAGGGTTTGGGTGGGCTTTACAGTGGCCTGAAGCCTTCTCTTTTTGGAACTGTTGCTTCACAGGTTAGTTTCTGTTCTTTCTATCTATTTCTTTACCTAGTGGAATGATTGCATACCAACTGTGTATGCTTGAATCTGGGGAAGAATTAGTTGGTAAGCATGCATGGAAAATGCAAATTCGTTCATGTTTACTGTAATAATAACACATTAAAGGAAACTGTTAGAAAAATAAATAACTACATATTGTTGTGTACCTGGATGCGTATCTGTTGAAGGAGGCTGGCAGCATATCATCATTGCCAACATATGACATGATTGTCTCCTTGGAAACCAACTTTAGGAGTATTAGAGCTATTATGTGATGGAGGGAATGCATTACCAAATCTCCCCTGTTTATTTGACTGCTTGCTGAAAGAGAGAGATATGGCACTTTCTTCACAAAAGTTAAAATATGGAAAATCTCTCTCCCCCTCATAGTGTTTGGGATGTCCATCTAGGTTTAAGGAGTTCCCTGTAGGTGTAACATGTTGCATATTAAGTGTTACTTAAAGTTGTTATAAATTAGATAATGTCTTACTAAATGAAAAAGAAAGCACAGTTACTGTTGTATGAATGTCAGTTGGAGGAGGGTTGGATTATGGGGGGGAATAAAATAGTGCAGGGACTGTGATTGTAATAGCTGTAGGACTAGTAATAACTATTAAACCTAAGATTTGTTAGATACCATGCTGAATATCATCCTTGAAGCAAAATAAGCCACCTGATCATCTTTTGATCATTTCTGCTGAAAATGATGTTTCTTGGGCTCCTCTATTACTAGCTTTGCTAGATGCCTTCTCTGAATTATTGTAATTGCCCTTCCAAGTTTTTATATTCTAGGAGCCAGCACTTTTCACCTTTTACTTCTAAAGGATGGGAATATATGCTAGACAGGGAACCAAAAAAAAAAAAAATTATCTAGTTATCTAAGACAATATACCAGATGTGGGCATTAGAATGTTACTTCAAGATTCATTTTGCTGGACCAGCTTTGCTAGAGTAGCAGGCTGAGTAAAATGAGTTATTCTATCAACAAACACCAAGACTGAGATCAAATTATCCTATGACTTTGTGCATAGTTAAACAAAATATTCCTTTTAGGACATTATATTTTGGATATGTAACGTAAGTTTGACCCCCTATTGAAGAGTGTTTGGAATTATTGATTAAAAAAAAAAAAATCAATAACTACTCTGTAGAAACCATGTTATGCTTTCTGAGTTGCAAACTTGGCTTGCTTTGGAATTCTGCTCTCAAAACTGATATTATTGTGTCTCTTGTTTGCAGGGTGTCTATTACTACTTTTATCAGGTTTTCAAGAACAAAGCAGAGTCAATTGCAGCTGCCCGTAAGGACAGAGGACACGGTGATGGCAATGTTGGCATGGTTTCATGGCTGGTTGTTGCAGCTATTGCTGGGTGAACAATCTGTTTGTAGAATTTCCTTTTCATATTTTGTCATATTAATGGCATTGTGGATTATTCTGAAATGTTGGGGATTATATTTATGTTTCTTTTGTTGGTTCCATGTAAATTTTTATGTAGTGAGTTTTAGGCTTTGGTTGCTCACTATTTAAGAATTCTTGTTCAGGCCACTTTGTCTTGAGATGAGGGGCAACTAGATCCCAATGCTCTTCCTACTCTGGATTTTGGGTGTAACTTTTGTATTTGGGTGCTCTAATATACATATATAATAAAAGGACTGGGTGGCGACCCCTTGGTGTTTTTAGGGAATAGATATTTACTTTCTTATGTATAAAAATGAAAAATCTTTGGAGGAGTTCATTGGTTTGCTAGATAAATTTTTGAATTGTTGTCCTGAGTCTTTGGTGTTTGCCAAACTGTCTCTTGTTTTCTTTGTCCCCTCCTCCAAAAAACACTGCAAAAGGCGTCAATTTCTTCTCTTCGATGGGATCTCAGTTAGCTGTGCTAGTTTGGTCATGGAGAGAACTTGCTTATCTGTCAGTATCTTACTTGAAGTGTCTAATTTGCAGATCACTGAATGTTTTGCTGACAAATCCAATCTGGGTACTTGTCACTCGTATGCAGGTGCATTTAGATTGTTCATTTACAAATATGCATCTGTTGAAATTTAAATACAGCGTCTAATGTTAGGTATTGTTTTTATTGACAAAACTATCTTGATTAGCTATAGAATGTTCATAACTGACATTTTCTTTTCTTTTCTTTTCTTTTTTTCCACTCTTGCATGTGGTCAAAATAAGCTGAAGTTTGTTGAAAGCATCGCCCAGCATTGAACATGGCATGTGATGCCCCAGTTTAGTGGTCATAACTGGTTTTTCTTTTTTTTTTGGGGTGAGCTATCATAACATGCTGATATTGTTACAGAAAAGCTACAACAGCCGCTACACTTGTGAATCTAGCGGTTGTGTAATGCCATGAAATGTAATGCTCTGTAGTGTACAATTCTTCTCTAAAAACTTCTATGTAAGGGCTATTTTTTTAGTCTCATGTCTTGCTGATTAACAAGGAAATAGACTGTCAATTCTGTTAGGAGAATACGAATCAACCCAGATTTAAAAGGAATTAGTTAATGATAGCCAAAACTTGGCCTCCACCTCATCTGGGAACAACATGATGAATAAATACATAGCACTGCAAGCCCTTGGCAAAGTCATAGCTGGTTTGTAGATTTCGCATATGCTGTGGAGGCTAGTTTCTCATCTAGCTTTTCAATAAAATGCCTCACTCTTTCTTTTTATTTTTTCTAAATCTATATGATATATCATGTTGAACTGGGCTATGAACTTTCTGGAAGGCTGCCCAGTCTGCATCATTAGCTGCCTCTATTTTCCTGTGACCATTGTTAGAAAGCAGCTATCCCTACCTACGAGAAGATTTCTGATATCTGAATTTGTATTCACAGCATCTATGTGAGGGCAGAACATACATACATTTCTAAAAACTACGTTAAGATTGTTGTAAGAGAGATGAAGAAACCTTCCAACTTCCAAAGAAAAATTTGACATCTCTCGTTGTCCATTTCCTTCACCATGCATCAAGTGGAGATTTAGTTCTGATACATCCTCCGGATCCGGGTTGTTGCATAGGTTAGGGTGCCGCTTGGTTTTTCTCAGCAGGTCGAATTGAAGCGGGTCTAGTTTTCATTCCTGATAATTTTGATCCTGCACACCACAACTGAACAAACGAGAGGTTAGAGGATTGGCGGGATTCGTTTCCCGGTATGTCTTTCGACGCTCAAGTTAGAAATCTTTCTTAAATGGATAGAAAGATGTGATGATGCAAGAATGTGTGCATGGATGATGCGCGGGTTCGGGGATTAAGTGCTTGGGTGCGTCCAATTGAAGGATAGCTTTGGGAGAAGGTGGTGCTTTAGACAGGGAGCGGCTTGGAGACGGTGGCGTGCTCGATGGGGAACGGCTTGGAGATGGTGGTGCGCTCAACGGGGAGTGGCTTGGAGACGGTGGTGCTCTTGACAGAGAGTGGCTTGTGAGAGAGAGAGAGTTGTGAGAGACTTCTTGGAGGCTTTTTGGGCAGAGAGTTGTCCTTTTGTAGGCTTGCAAGTGCACATGTCTCCTACCCGTGGGAGCGAGGGGGTATTTATAGCGTTTGAGCCAGCTCAGCCTTACTTGGGCGCTAAGGCTGGTTGACAGTTGTTCGCGTTGATTTGGTGAGCTATCACGAGGACTGCGGGTGCCCATTATGGCAATCATGGTCAGTTGGGAA
>JAOVVI020004184.1:0-17966 GCA_028571085.2 Nepenthes alata | reverse complement strand
AGCCTGGAGTGAGCCTTGAGAGAGAGCTGTGGGCAAGCCTTGTTGTAAAGATAGAGTGAGAAACACTTTTAGAAAGAAGTTGTACACTAGAGATTATTTATTTTCGTTTGAGCTTGTGTAGCTAACAACCTGTAAACAATCCCTTTATAATGTATTCTTTCATGGTTTTTCTTTATTGAAATAAGGGTTTTTCACGTTAAAGTTCGTGTGTTTTCTCTCTCGTTTTCTATCTCTACTTTTCTTGTCCGTCCGGGAGCTCTGCTCTGTGTTGCTATCCGAAAGCTTTGTCCGCTCGGTCACCGTATCTTCCGTATTTACGCCAACAGTTTCTTTTCCTTTTTTAGGGTTTTTAAAGTTTTGATTATTCAATTTTGTACATCAAATCCAAATGGTTGATCCATTATTTTGTATTTGCTTTTGCCTTGGCTTGATATTTTATTTTTAAAATGTGCTTAATTTTTTTTATTGTCGTAAATATTCATAATTTATATGTAAATGTTTTATTTATTTATACAATTATTAATTATCAAAAAAAGAATTGAAATAAATTAATATCATATACTATGGAATGCCTTTAACTAATTTTTCAATTATTTAAATATTATTTTTTATTAGAAATAAAATTTATAAAAGTAATTTTTTAAATAAAATAGAAGTAATTGTATAGGATTATAAATTTTAATTGTTTTAATAAACTATTCATGTGGTAGGGCCCTCGCCAGATAACCTCAGCTGTCACTCTCTCCCTTCGCTCTTCCTTGCCCACGACCCACCCCACTCCTCTCTCTCTCTCTCGCCCCCAGTTCCAGTCGTTATCTTTTGGCAAGATCTGAGTTCTGTTGTTCTCTGCTTGGCTCGAGAAAAAGGCTATCTTAGTCTCTCTCTCTCTCTCTTCGTTTACTGTAGAGAAAATGATATGAGATCAGCAAAATGATATAAGAATTTGTGAGAGATCTGGTCATGAAAATTTCAGGCACGGTTTTTTTTTTTGCTGCATTCATTTTTTCTGTAGCACTCAATTTGTTGTAACGTTTTTTGGTGTGTGTGTGTGTGTGTGTAATTTGTGTTTTGTAACGCAATTTTCATCTCTATCCATCCCCCCTTTTACCTTTTCGTTGTGTGTACCTTGGTAGAGTACTTTGCATTCCGAAATTGATGTGAATTTTAGTTTTGGTTCAGTCTGTGGCGATCTCGACATTTAACATGTCTGGATGCTTTCCCGCTGACATTCCCATATAGTCCTGTACATATTTGAAGTCGGATTTCTAATGTTTATGAAATTTAAGTAGCTGTTACGTTGTGTAAAATGGAAAATTTTGTGGATGATGTGTCTCACTATGCAGTTGGCTGAAGTGCTGGAGAGTGAAATTTTAGATTTTCCCGCATAGGAAGTGCTTTTTCTTTATAGCGAGGACTTGGTATGTAAGAGCATTGTGTTGTCTCCTATTCCTCTAGATCTATTCTTGTAGATGTTTGAATTCGATTTAGTCAACAGATGATTATTGTAATTATATGGGCTGTTTTGGCACTCTTCTATTTTCATTTTGTATGTAACTATTTATGTTTTCTGCTCTTTGCTTGGTGTTGATTTTTTTATGAACTCTATAGATGACATTGTATTGAATTTGGTTTTCTGGGAAGTGTCTATCATACGTTCTCATTTGTATTTTTTGTCCTGGTTTGTTATCATATGTTTGGGAATTAATGGAATTTTCTTTCAGATTTCAAGGTTAACGACTCGAAAATGGGGAAAAAGGGATGGTTTTCTGCGGTTAAGAAAGTTTTAAGTCCTGAGCCCAAGGAGAAGGACCAGGTTTTGTACTCCTTTCTACGCGTTCTGTTATGTTTACTGTTCTCATGCAATTTGAAATATGACTGCCCAGTTTATATTTTTTGGGGTTCCATAAAATAGAAAACCAACCAAAAATCAAAGAAGAGGTTTGGCAAACACAAAAGTGCAGATGTGGTGTCTTCGTCGGAGGAAGTCACTGACCCCGTTCCTGCCCCTTCTCAATCCGTTGATGAGACGAAGCTTGTTGAAGGAGAAAGCAAGCAAGACAAGGATGCTTACTCGGTTGCACTTTCCAATGCTGCAGCTGCAGAGTCAGCTGTTGCAGCAGCTGAGGCTGCTGCCGAGGTTGTCCCTCTTACAAATACATCCCACTACTGCTGTAAATCAAAGGAGGAAATTGCAGCTATTAAGATCCAGACAACCTTCCGAGGATACTTGGTACAACTCAATTTTTGTCTACCTTTGTGTGTTTTCATTTGCACAATAGTATTGATATTTCTTGATGTCTTTTGAGACTATTGCCATTTTCTCACTTCCAGGTTATTAGATATCATTTGGTTAGTTCTGGAAATTGCCTTCTTCAATAGGCTGAAGTAGTTGATTATAGAGTTTCATGGTTCAACACGATTATTGAATTGAGGAAATCCAATTAATAATGTTCACTAGCCAAAATACTGGGGCTGTCACTATCACTGTCTCTATCATGCAGTTATGAAAGAAAACGTTATGGGCCCTTTTGCTTTTCAGGCAAGGAGGGCATTACGGGCCTTCAGAGGGCTGGTAAGGCTAAAATCATTGATTGAAGGACAGTCTGTGAAACGCCAAGCCACAACTACACTACGATGCATGCAGACCTTGACTCGTGTGCAGTCACAGATCCGTGCCCGGCGGATCCGAATGTCAGAGGAGAACCAGGCGCTGCAGCGACAGCTTCAACAGAAGCGTGAGGAAGAGCTTGAGAAGTTAAGAGTGAGTGTTCAGCCTCTTAGTATGATATTTCAATAAGCAATGTGTGTATTTTTGCAGCTAACAAGCATACCTCTGAGGGTGAGTTCATATTTATTTGTTTATGGATGACATCTGACACTGTTGAGATTTTTCTCAGAACCTCCTTTTTCCTATTAATTTAGCTGACATTAATAATACTAAACCACTCTTGTTCTCTCTAAAAAAGGAGAACAAATGGGAATGTGTTCTTCATGCAGACATGTTTAAAGTGCAAGTGCAACTTCAGATCACTTTCATGACAAGCTTTCTATGGATTATGTTCCCTGAAATTTAGTGTTGACTAATCGCTGCATAAATTTTGTGTTGACTAATCGCTGCATAATTTATGTTATATTTTCTTATAGCCTTATTAAACTTGCTTTTAAGAGAAATTCACCTTTTGCTATTTTTTGGGACGGATATCCTAGATAGTGTGTATTGAATATGGTCTTCGTTGTCTTTGGATTATTACGGCCAAAGGAAACTAATCAATGAACTAGATGTTTCTGGTCAGATTGTACAATGTTGACTTCAATTAGATTCAATATTAATTAACTGTTCCCATGGCAGATGGGAGAAGAGTGGGATGATAGTATGCAGTCAAAAGAGCAGATTGAAGTAAACCTACATAGCAAAAAAGAGGCGGCTATGAGAAGAGAGAGGTCATTAGCTTATGCATTCTCTCATCAGGTAGTTCATTCCTTATCTTTGTACTTCTATTTACCTTGAGCATAAGTTCTCGAGAATATTAGGAGATCTAAAGCATTTTTATTTTGTGGTTTAAATGATTCTTTTCTTCAGAAAATTGTATATATGGAAATCAAGTTCTCGATTGGACATCTAATGATTGCAGAATTGAAATAAACAGTACACATTTTCCTTTTCTCAGTTTTTTGGGTGGTTTTGCTGGTGGTAGTAGAAGGTAGAGCTTGCATAAGATATTGATTAATTATGTCAGTTATTATACTGAGCCTAAGTGGCTTTGAATTCTAAGTTATTTCACCTTTTTCCATTTCAATTTGGGTGTGTGCTTAAGTAATCTCCTGACCTGAAGCCCTCCTTTTCTTTTCTTCTGACATATTTTCCCATGATTCTCACATGGTTTTTCCATATTTTTTGATGACTTGGGGACATTGAAGCGGGCATTGCCTGCCAAAGTAAATGCAACGTAAAAAAAGTAAATGCAACGTGTTTCATATTGTACATGGAAATTTGATGCATGGGCATGCTGTGAATTTGAGACTGGTATTGTCCTAAATTAACAACAATATTTTTGTACTTTAGCAAGTGACCAAGCCTTTTTTAGAACATGAAAGGTTGAGCACAAATTTCTAATTGAAGGGTGGCTGTAGTTTTAGCTGCCTATGTCCTTTGTATATTCAACTTTGAGATGTGTTTGGGTGTGAGTGTTGCATATAATAAACTGTCAATATTTGCAGCGTAAATTTTTATTTTCAGATTTTCTGGATTATTCTCTGAGTGATGTTTTCAACTCAGAATCATTTTAGTATGGCTTATAACATGATGTTAAAGATTCAAATCCAACCTGGACAGATTTTCATATAATATGTCATAATTAAATGGTTTATTAGGTTTCTCACTTTCATAGCTAGAAACTAATCTGCAATATTAATTTTATAGTAGTATTCTCCAGCTTGGTCAGGTTTGGACATCAGAATTCATCAGGAGATGGTCTAGTTTGCAGTAGTCTCTGTTGCTTTGTCTTTATGCAGTGAATCCTTTTCCCTTTCTTGTTGAAGAATAATTAAGACTGGATGCCAAAACTGGGTTATATATTCAGTTATGTAGTAGTGAATGATATAATTTTTGTACCTATACTAAGTAATATTCCTAACACTCCTCCCATGGTCTTGACGTGGTATATTGTGGACAGACTAGACTTCAGCTACAGAAATAGTTGATCATTCCTCTGCATATCTAAATGGGATATGCTACGGACTGATTCGCTTCCAAGTTAAAATACCCACTAGCAAGCAAGATTCCAGAACTTATTAATTTGAATTTTGTTCATAATTCACCTGCCACCATAAATGGAAACATGTTGTCTTAAGAAAATATCTGAACTTATCCTCCTTTTTTTTTTTCTTGTTTTTTTCCTTTTTTTTTTTTCCTTTTTGGCAATTGAAACTTAGAGAAACCGGGAAAGGTGAAAGAGAAGGGAAGAAAAAGAAAAGAGAGATGGAGAGATAAAGGGGAACCCTTTTGTGTGTTCCACTACTGTCATGGAAATAGAGATTGGAGTAAAATAACTCACATTAGAACATTTTTTTTAAATGTTCCCAGATATCTTTTTTGAAAGAAATCTATCTATAATCCTTAAAAAATAAAATAGTAATCTAAGCTTTGTGGACAATATTTATAATACTTATCCTAATAATATTTTTAACATGTGACATGTGATCATCTGATAATCAAGGTTCTCATTATTTTGTATTCTTGATAAGCTCTCTCTTTATCACACTTAAGTTGGCATTGGTCTTTGATTTGTAGCACAAAGTGGGTCCTTGATTGCTGCATTAGCACCTGTTTATATTTGGTGATAGGGCACTATATATGAAAGAATGTTTACCCGATATATGTTATTTGTTTTTTGTTTTGGTTTCTTCCAATGAATGTTTCACCAACATAAATTAGTGCAACTTCCTCTCTTATGTTCCTGAAAGGAGGCAGCAATCAATGGAATTTCTTACTTTATGGATCTTTTTTATTCTTTTTCTTCCCCAGAAAATGATGAAGAACTCAAGATCCACAAACCCAACGTTCGTGAATCCCAACAATCCCAATTGGGGATGGAGTTGGTTGGAGCGATGGATGGCAGCCCGACCCTGGGAGACTCAGAGCATGACGAACAAAGAACTCAATGATCATCCCGTCATCAACAGAGCAATGAGCCAAGGCCTCTGTGTTGCAGGTGAAACAAAAACGGATTATGCAAATCAAGTCCTCAACCTTGATAACAAGCCTTCTCCAACTGCTAAAAAACCTAGCCAACCTCTGAGCCTCCAATCTCCTTCAATCCCTTCACTGGTACCAACCTCAACCCCCACAGTTGGTAAAACAAAACAAGACTGTGGGGCAGATGATGACTCTAAGAGCATGGCCAGTGTCCAATCTGAAAGGCACAGGAGGCATAGCATTGCGGGTTCAGTGAGAGATGACGAGAGCCTCGCAAGCTCTCCTTCTATTCCAAGTTACATGGCACCAACACAGTCACAATCGGCAAAAGCCAAGACTAAGTTTCCCAGTCCATTGGGAGTCGAAGAAAATAACAGCACCCTGGAGAAGGGATCGGTTGTGTCTGTGAAGAAGCGGCTGTCATTTCCTGCTTCCCCAACCAGGCCAAGAAGGCACTCGGTTCCTGGCAAAGATTGAGAATCAACCCCATACGCATAGCTCTCTTCAACCCGCCCATGATGGAGAAGTGTGGAAGATTTCACTGACAGTAAGGTTAAACTGCAGCTGAAGATTGAATAAATGATAGGTAATTTATCCCTCAATTCATATTCTTCTTCCTTATGAATCTTTTGCTAGTGGGGCAAAGTAAGAAGAGTGAATAAACACCGGAACTGCAGTTATTGCTGTCTTTGCTGTTGTTTGCTTGTTCTTCCTTCAACCACCGTGATTTGTTGTTTGCCAGTGATTTGTTTTTCAGGCAGTAGTGATTGGTATTCTTTGTCTTCTCTGTCAGGATCATATTTGCTACTCGTTTCTATAAGTGATCTGTATTCTTGAATCTGGAGTTTGCCATCTTGTACTGAAATGAGATAAATCTGTGAATTTGCTGATTTTATGCCCTGTCCTTATCATTCTTAACTATTAAAGATCTTTTTCCGGTGTAGATGGCTGACGGGGCGAGAAGTCTGTATTATTATCGTTGCCCCCCCTCCCCCAATACCTTGACCACAAAGCAGGCACTAGCCAGCTTTCTTTGAGAAGTCTGTCTGCTGCTTGTTTCAGATTTGAAATACCTACCATTTAAGCATATTGGGGACCTTCACAAATGACATCATTCCAGTGCAAAAGCTTGCTATTTGTCACAAAATTGCACTCTTAAAATAATCCATTCGTTTGGTAAAATTAATATTCTTATCAATCCAACATAATTCAAACATGTAGGCTATAGTCAAGTGACTTGGAGGAGAGTGAAATGAACAAATTAGAGAATATGTAAGAATTTAGGTAGTTTATATTATTTGACAGTTCTTTTGCCTGGTGAGTACTTATAATGGAATTTTCTCATAAGAATACCTTGATTCATTATTGAAAGCATCAATTCTGAGTCATTATGCTAAAAAATACCCAGAAAAGAGGCTGCCAAAACTTCTTTAGTGAGCAAACTGCTTGAATCATTAAGCATTTACAGCCCCATCCACCCTTTGTGGAATGCATATTGCTACTTTCTCAATGAAAGCAGGTGAAGAATGAATTATTCTTGACTAGTTCTCTGTGTGTCACTTAAATAATACCAACATTCTTGAAGCGACTAAGTCAGCATTTACTAATTACCTGGGCTTTAGCTAAGAAGTGGCTTAGAGACAAGTGAAGAGCACAAAAAAGGCAACAAAGAGAATGTTAAAAAATATGGAAAGCTTGTGTTAGTTTAGAGTTCTTTTGCATGGTGATTACAAATGAAACCTCCCCCCTTTTACAGCTTATAAGAAGTGGAGATGGTTGATCCCATTAATTTTTTTCAAATGAAAAATAATATTATTAAAATCTAATAATAAAATGTCTATTTGTAGTTGGTGCATAAATTCAGAGTCTTGGAGCAAAACATTAAGGTTCTTGTTAAAATTTAAAAATTATTTAAATTTGATTATTTTAATATGATTAAATTATAATTATTTATTTAAAAATAAATTATTAATATAAAAAAAATAAGCCTATTTATCTCTCTAAAAGATAGAGCCTCCCTAATTCAGGCTTATGCAACCTTAAAAAACCCTTCCTCCTCTTCTATAAAAGATAGAGCCACTAAAATGTGAATTATTTAATCAATGGAAATAAAACATTAATTAATATTTTAAAAAGAAAAAAAAGATAAAAGAAAAAAAATTGTGGAAGGAGACAACCATCTTCTTCCCTCCCGTCCTTTTGCTCCAACTGTGATGATCTTCTGCTTCACCATCCCTTCTTCAAGCCATCTTCTGCTCCAACTGTGCCTGCATTCACCATTTTTGTAAGTCGTTAATAATTTTATAATTTTATTTTTGAAATATTTTTATTCAAAATGATGAAAAATAATTAATTTTAAAAATAAATAATTAAAAGTAATTTTAATGAGGGTCACTTCAAAAAATTCAGTTGAATAATAAATTATGTTCTTTGAGCTGGGTGAATTGATCCCTCTACTTATAACATATAATCTGCAGCTTCCAGATTTCTGTTTAGTTGTAGAAAATATAGAATATATTTATATATATAATAAGAAACAAGTTTTTTTAAAAAAATACATTTCAAAATATTAATTTTATCATATTTTTTTACTTATAATTTTTTTATATTCTAAATATAAAAAAATAATAATTCCTTTTTATTTTGAATTTTTATTGACTTCACATATTAAGGGATCCAAGATAAGACTCGATGCATCTCTCATGGAAAAAGTGAGACATACTTCTCTTACTATCTAGCGGGTTTAAAAAATAAATAATTAGGATTTAATTATTATAAAATAATTAATTTTAATTAATTTTTAAAATTTTTAATAATATAATAAACCACAATATTTTATTTTTAAATAAACCACATAGGCTACTTTGCCGACTTTGGGGGGAGATGTGCACCAACTACATCTCCAATCCGCACCCTTAGATGGATATTCAACGGTGAGGGTATTAAGTTTAAAAATATGTATAATAGTTGTTTTTTTATTTTATTAAATTATTAATAACAATTAAATATTTAACCCTGATGTGTCTCTAAATTTAAACTATTATACGGATTAGGAGGCCTTCTAATCTTTCACGGCGGGTCGAATTGAAGCGGGTCCAATCTTAATTTTTGATAACTTGAGTCATGCGCAACATAATGAATGAACAATATGTCAAAATATTGACGAAACTCACTCCCCGATATATCCTCCGATATTTAAGTCAAATTTTTTTATAAGAAAAGAAAGATAGATGACACAAAGTGTACTGGTACACGAGTGAGAAATTGAGTGTTTGGGTGCGCTCGATAGAGGTGCAGGATAGGACTCCAATGAGTGTACCCGACCAGGAGGTGGCTTCGACAGATCGAGGATTGAGCTCCGTTGAGTGTGTCTGATGAGAGTGAAGCTTTGAGAGATAGAAAATTTGGTTTCGATGAGTGTACCCGACTAGGGACAACTTCAAGATGGAAGACCTGGCTTCGAAGAGTGAGCCCGGCCAAGGGGTGGCTTCAATATGGAGAATTTAGCTCCACTTAATGCGTTTGATTAGGGAGCGATTTTGACAAATTGAGAATTGAGCTCTGTTAAATGCGTTCAACCAAGAGACAGTTTTGAAAAATAAAAGACTTAGCTCCGATGAGTATACCCGACCAGGGGTGACTTTGCGAGATGGTTGTTCTTGTGAGAGAGCGGCTATCTGGAGGAGGAAGGAACTCCTGGGCGATGATAACGGAAAGAGAAACGCCCGTTGGACTCTTCTTGGGCTACCAGCAATGGACGCTTCCTACGCCTCGCTACACGAGCCATTTTCGCCAACCTGGGGGCATGAGAGTTCGAAACATATGTGGCAAGTATGCAGTAGCGAGCCTGAATCGGAGGGTTGCTCCTACTCTGTTGGGGTAGCCCATCAAGCTAAGTGAGGAAGTAAGAGGGTAAGCACGCTCTGTTGACCCCTTTTCCCTCTGTTTAGTTCTTTCCTCTCTTCTCAAGCTCTACTCTTTGGAATCTTCTCCTTCCTCTAGCTCATTTCTTGCGGGGAGGTTACTTTTAGGGCAAGTCTTGCACTCAAGGGAGAGCGGCTGAAAAAAGAGGATGTCTCCGCTTTGCATCGATTGGTTGATCGTTTGACAGCTGGATCCCCCCTTTTCAATGGAGGTAGAGACGTATTTATAGAGTGAGCATAGGTTAGCCATCCTTGGGCTCCATGGCTAACAACTATCTGTGTATATTTGCTGAGTTGTCTCCCATGATTGCCTTGAGTGGTCCTAGCAACTTGCTGACTAGGAAGATTTTGTTATCCACAATTGCCATTTTGGGCCAATACGCGATCATGAGGCAACTACATACGAGTGTTGAGCTGGAGGGATCTCTACTGGAGCTACATTTGCCGCAACCCTAACGACCCGTTTCCTACTGGGCGGTGCCAGGCTGACCCGCCCAAACCGTTTGCTTGGCCGCCTGGGCCTTTGGCTTGGTGGAACTTTTGCTAGGCCGTCATTTCCCCTACAGGCAGAGTTCTAGGCCAAGCCACGTGGACTTCTTGATGGTCCATCGGGACCTTGCGATGGGCTTTGGATGAAGCCTTATCGAGCTTTCAATCTACTAAACTTCAGACTTTGGGCTAGCCCACTGTACTAGATCCATCAAACCCAACTACAAACATACAAATATAAAGAAAAATAAAAAAAATTTATAATTTCTATGTGTATATAATTTTATAACAAGTAATTATTTATCAAACAAAGAGGTAATTTAAATTTTAAAAAATAAATAATAATTATAATAATATTTATATAAATAATATAAATCAAAATATATTAATACTCTAATTTATAAAAAATATTATATATATCTTAGCATATATAAATAATTTAAATTGAAAGATAATGATCTTTTAATTTTAAAAAAAATAAAATATTGTTAATAAAAAATAATATTATATCATGAATATCCCTATCAAACTCAAAATAGCTTGAAAGTTACTAATTTGATTTTAGAAATTAAATCAATGTGATGACCCAAATACATGAGCATTTGTGAATATGTCAATCAACTAATCAGTCGAAGAAACCAAAAGAAATGTGAAAGATACCTTCCTTGAGGTGATGACACATAAAAATAATAATCAATCTCGATATATTTTATGTGTTCATAAAGCATATTTTTATAAGGAATTTGAATAGTAGTGTGACTTTCGTAATAAATATGAGTGTCACTAGACTAAAAAATTTTCATATATTGTAAAAGCTAATGATGTATAAAAAGCTCAAATATAGTATCAACAACAATATGATATTTGGTTTCGGTGCTAGAATGTGTAACAATAATGTCCTTTTTACTGCACCAAGACATGAGAGAACTCCTTAATAGAAAAAGAAAATTAGTAGTGAACCGTCAATCAGTAGGATCGTTTGTCGAATCAGTATCAGAATATATCAAATCTCCAATGAAGAGTAAGAAGAAAAATGAACCCCGTGGAATTGAATGACTTTCATATAGCGGAGAATATGAATAATAACTACATAAAGAGTAGAATGCGGAGCCAATGTAAATTGATTAACAAGATGCATAGTATAGGCTACATTAGACCTAGAAATAATGAGGGCTATGAGGATTTTAACCAACTGGTAATAAATGGTAGTATCAGAGACTCGTTATCAGTAGAACATAGTTTGATAATATGTATGTTTAAAGACACTAATAGTTGTCTTACAATCATTGATTCTAGCATAAGAAATAAGGTTAAATGTATACATAGATTGTGTCAAATGATAGACATCAAATGTTAAAGTTAGCTCAAGTTTAAGAAAATAACAAAGGAAATTGAGATTCTCCATTTTAAAACACTGATCCAAAAAGTAATTGAATTCAAGAATACTATTACTATTATCACTAGTAATAATTATGTCATCAATAAAAGAGTAAGATAATAGTGATATTGATAATAGTATGATGAGTAAAAAGGGTAGGATCATAAAGATTAGAGGTAAAATTAAATTGTAAAATAGTAGGGTTAAACTTGGCAAACCAAGCATGGGAAGCGTGACAAAGACCATATAATACTTTTCGAATATGTTATACCTGTCCAAAAGAATGAGAATAACCAAAACAAGGTTTCATATAAACTTCCTCAATCAAATTTTTATATAAAAATACATTATTTACTTTCATTTAAAATTAGGGTCATTTGTGTAATATCTTGAATCCCCATCTGATTTATTTCGGGTCCAAAAGAATGTAGAATATTATTATTATTATTATTATTATAAATGAGGAAGAGGCCGCGTGTGGCAAGAGAAGGAAATGAAAATAAAAAGAAAGAAAAAGATAGAAAACTGAAAGAAAGAAAGGATGGAATGGAGAAAGAGGAAAGGAAGAGAGAGAGGAAACGTGATGCGGGGAGCTGCCGACCACCATCTTCGGAGGAATTGGCTCTAGAGATAGAAGCTGACGAAGCCCTCTTAACTAGTTACCCTCTAATTCATGCAGCAGGTGAAGGAAAATTCTCAACCTCTTACCTAAGGTGCCTCAACCCGAGAGAGGCCGAGTATGCCCTCCAGGAGGTACACCTTGGGGTATGTGAATCCCACATCGGGGGGAAAAACTTAGCCTTCAAACTTATGAGACAAGGGTATTATTAGCCGACGATGAAGTATGACACTATGGATTTTGTGCGCAAGTGTGAAAACTGCCAACTGCATAGCAACATGAGCAATCTCCCCCACACGGACCTCCAGGCAATACACTCCCCATGGTCATTCGCCCAGTGGGGGCTTGACATCCTCGAACTGTTTCCCCTTGCTTTCAGACAAAGGAAGTTCTTGATCGTCGGGATAGATTATTTCATAAAATGGGTAGAGGTTGTGCCATTGGCAAAAATAACAGAGCGAAATGCAGCGGAGTTTCTTCGACAAAGTATCGTGTGCAGATTTGGAATACTGAAATGCGTCATAACCGACAACGAAACTCAGTTCACCGGGAAGCGGTTCACCAAGTACTGCGTCAGCCTGAGGATCAACTTGGTTCATACGTCAGTAGCGTATCCTCAAGCCAATTGGCAGGTGGAGGTGACGAACCGCACGATCCTACATGGGCTGAAAACCAAGTTAGAAGGTTCCGAGGGATCATGGGTAGATGAGTTGCCCTCAATCCTCTGGTCGTACAAGACAACTCCAAGAGAGCCCACCAGGGAGACCCCTTTCAATCTTTGCTACGGGGTCGAAGCGGTCATCCCTATAGAGGTGGCCCTCACTAGCCCTCGGGTGGGATGCTTTAGCGCGGCGAATAACAGCCAGAAGCTCCGGGAAAGCCTGGACACACTCGAAGAGGTTCGCAACCAAGCTAGACTTAGAATAGCAACTTACCAGTAGCGGGTGGCCCGCTATTATAACAAGAAGGTAAGGGCACGACAATTCGAGGTTGGGGATTTGGTGCTAAGAAGCATAGAAGCCACAGGAAAGAACACCGGCAAAAATAAGCGCTCGCCCAACTGGGAAGGCCCATTTTTTGTCTCTGCCATCCTCCGAGGAGGGGCGTACAAGCTACGCACCCAGGAGGGCAAGCTAGTACCCCGAGCTTGGAACGCCGCACATCTCAGAAAATATTATCAATAACAAAAAGGGCAGCTGCAGTAAAAAAGAAAACTTGGATCCATCCGAGCGGCCCAAGAGGTCGTAATTAAAAACTCGGATCCATCCGAGCGGCCCAAGAGGTCGTAGCTCAAAACTCGGATTCGTCCAAGCGGCCCAAGAGGTCGTAGCTCAAAACTCGGATCTGTCCGAGCAGCCCAAGAGGTCATAGCTCAAAACTTTGATCCGTCCGAGCGGCCCAGGAGGTCGTAGTTAAAAACTCGGATCCGTCCGAGCGGCCCACGAGGTCGTAGCTCAAAACTCGGATCCTTTCGAGTAGCCCAGGAGGTGGTAGCTCAAAACTCGGATCCGTCCGAGCGGCCTAGGAGGTCGTAACTAAAACTCGGACTCGTCCATGCAGCCCAAGAGGTCACTGGCAAAAACTTGAGGAAAAAAAAAGAAAAAAAGAAAAGAAAGAGAAGCAAAGAGGAAAGGGGATAATATGTTATGAAGAACAGCAAACAGAGGAGGCGGACTGTCATGGAAAAAAGAATACTCAGAAGACATGTCAAAAGGCTGAGTCCTCGACCCTCTTGACATGGGGGGCTTATGATGGGTTCCAGAACCCAAGGCCCAGACCACGACTTCGCAACCATGGAGAGAAGATGGCCCAAGAGGCCCACACAGTCAAAGCCCGACCCAAACGGTTAATGAACCCTAATCATCCGCAGAACCAAGAATAGCGAAAAGAAAGATATGTCCGAGAACTCAGCATGACAAGCAAACGACGTGTTCGGCTTTTGACGAATACATATTCAACATGCTCGCTCATTTAGGACAAGATATCTATATAACCGAGGACTCCAGCTTGGATGACCTGTGGAGCACGAGACTGACGTGGAGGATCCAACTGTTTCTGATGCGCCAGATTCGTATGGCTAGCCCCCTGGCAAGCCGTATCTGCGCTACAGGTGTCCCTGCACGCCGTATCTGCAGACTGTGACAGCTGTCCCTGTCACAGTACGCCTGCAGAGTCGGTGGCAGACAGCCTGACACACCAGGTGCCACATGTCGCTTTTCTAGCGGAATGATTCCCCCTTTATAAATACCCCTCTTAGGTGTAAAAAAAGGGATTCTTGGATTCTTCCTCATAAAAACGTGAGCAATAACATAAGGAAATTGAGAGGAAAAATGAAAAAGACAGGGTCCTCAAACTGTAGCAAAAAAGAAGAAAAACAGACTGCATCTCGTTGTAATTCTTTGTCATCACAGTAAAATCTATTGGGTTTTTTGGCCTGGTCCCGTGGTTTTTCCCCTCTAATAGTTCGGGGTTTTCCACGTAAATTTTGCATTCTTCACTTGTGTCCCTATACTTATTTGATTACGTGTTCTCGTCATTAATTTTATGTTTCTGTTTTTTGTCCGTTTTTCACCCACTTTGTGTCCGCATCCTTCTGTGGGTTAACGGCCGAAATCTCTGTACGCAACAAGGCCAAAGCAAGATTCAATCACCTTGGAGAAAGCATCCTGAGGTTCAGAGTACTCAGATGAGTCTTCATCTAATGCATCTATACGTAGATAATAATATTATTTTATTTTTATTAATTATTTAATTAATATTAAATAATTATAATTAAAAATAGTTAAATCTATAGGATAAAGTTTCTGATTGTTTATTTAAGTTACATTGTCCTACTATATCTTTGTTGGCTCCCCTCTATTTACCTTCTTGTATTATTAAATAATATTACATATATTTTTTATTTATACATTATTTTTATTAAATTTATTAAAATTAAATATAAATTTTACTTTATTTTATTTTTTAATCTCTCATATCTCCTTATATACTAATTTCGACAATTTTAATATAAATAAGGATACAATTAAATATGTAAATATTTTTTCTCTTTACTATTAATTCTTATATATATGAATTATTAATTAATTTTAAAAATAGATAATAAGTTATCATAAATTATAAGTATATATAATATCTAACAAAGATATGACATAATTTATCTAAGCTAAATATTAGATTTACACCTTTTTAATTATTGTTGTTATATTCTTAATAATATTATATGCTATCTATTTATTTATTTATATTAATAATTTTAAACAAAAAATAGTTAAATAGATGAATATTTTGTCACACAAATATATTCTAATAATAGTTAAAAATATTTCGTTCAAATTTAATTTGGAGGGTCAAAGGGACTTTGTGTAGAAATATGATTTTTTCAAAAAGGGGATACTTACAAAATATCAAAATATTTTGGAATACCTTTTAATAGTCATGATAATATTTTTAAATAATATATCATCTATTTATCCATCTATTATTATATGTCTATTAATATAAATAGATATCTAAAATATTACCTTATTAATAGTATCTAAACTGTAGCTATGTATGCATTCTATTAGAGTAAAACATTCCGGATCTGCCCTTATTTTATAAGAAGTGTGTCTTCAGAGTTCAATGTTAGCGGATAAATAGAAAGAGCTGACCGTAGAAAAGTTACCTGTGGTCAGGCCTACTGTAAGAGAGGCAGGCTTGAAGATGAGAGGAGGATCTGTGGAGATTGGAGGAAATCCAACGGCCTGTGATTGATGATGATAGTGGTAAAGTGGGTGGATCGGCATCAATCCTCCTACGTATGTACCTGCGTATTGTCCAATTGGGTACCTAAACATTTGATTAATAGTTACTATTGATAAATAAAAAAAATAGATATATGAGCTTATGTCTGTATTCCATCTGAAAAAAAAAAAAAAAAAAACAAAGTACCCAAAGTAGGGCAGGGTTTGATGATGGGTGTAATGGAGCAGTGGAGGGGGTGGTGCCCCGGCCGGATAATACCACTGCATGTGGCTTGGCGGCGGCGGCGGCAGTGGCATTGCGGTGGGCTTCGCTCCTCTAATTGATACCGGTTGAGGTGGCGGGGTGGTTGATGATGTTCTTGGGCGTCGTGCCCCTAGGGCGGCCAGATTGCAGTTTGCTCGGCGACCGTTAATTAAAGGAGTGGGATTCTCACAAGCCTTTTTGGCCGCCTCCGGTTTAACGAAAGTCACCTACGTTAAACATCCAATAAATATACATTATTATCACAATTGTTAGAAGCTGGAGTCTTTTGTCTCTTTAAGAGATTATCATAATAGATAGAATTTGGAGTCTCTATTTCTTTAGGTGATTGGTTGATTCCATCAGTTTTAATCCCAAGCATATCGGCGGGAGTCCATGCAAAGACGTCAGCGTTTTATCGTAAGAACGCTATCAGCTCATCACGCAGTATCCTGATGAGCGAGCTCCCAATCTGTTGCAGCTCTCCGGGTCCTCCGAATTCAGTAGGATTAGATCGGTTGCCTCATCAGACTACGTTTGTTGCAATGTTGCTTCATCTCGATGGTCAAGCTCTCCTGCTACCTTTGTGCTGCCACTTGGAGCAATTTGGGACATGTAACATGTTCTCCAAGTGAATTGGTCACCGAACACTTCACCATTACCGCATGTTGTTGGGAATTTCATCTTAAGATGCGGTATTGAAGTGACGGCTCCGAACGCCATTAGGCACGGGCAGCCTAGTAAAGCATTGTACACAAAAGGTAGGTCGACGACCAAAAAGGTGAGTATACGACTGGTCGTTCTTGCCTATGTACCCAGGGTGACCTTCAACTGGATCGTTCCTTGGATAGCTACTAGCTCGTTGTTAAGGCCATGAAGCGGACCTTCGACAGGTTTTAATTGACTCTTTTCTAAACCAAACTTAAAAAAGTATCAAGATAAAATAAATTTCAGGAACTTCTATTATCGATAAAAATTCGTCTCAGTTGGTAGTCAACGCTATCATCCAAAATGAGTGCGAATACAACAAGGGGATCTGCATGGGGGGAGATTACATGTTCAATGTCATTATCGCTAAAGCTAATGACATTATTCCCTATGTACTGCTTCTTCTGTCCAGTCTGCTGCTCCTTGCGATCCGCTGGGGTCTTGTCAGATCGGGTTGTGATCATAATAATCACTTCAGCCGTGACCCGATTTCAAATTTGGGAAGGCTCTAGCCCTTCCTCGCCTGAGGTGACAAAACTCTATCTAGGGTTCCTGACAAACCTAGTGAGGTGACCCCTTTGAATAAGCTCCTCGATCTCCCACTAAAGAGTCTTGCAGTCCTCTTAGAGTGTCCGAAAAATCGATGGAAATCATAATACTTAGCAAGATTTCCTCCCTCCGCATTCTTAAGTGGTTTGAGCCACTTAAGGAACTTCTCCCCACGGATCTATATGAGAACGTTGGACCGTGTGTCGGTCAGGGGTGTCAGGTTGATTGGTCCATAATCCCTTCACTCCGGTGCTCTGGTCCTGTGCTTCTTTCTGTGGGAGTGATCGCCTTCGTTGTGTTTTGTCTTTCCCTCAGCTCAGAAAGAGCAAGACTGTTTGGTCCTTTCGGGACACTTAACCTCGTTGGTCTCTTCGATCACTGCGTAGGCCCTGGTAATACATTTTGCTTCACGAAAGGTTTGTGGATTCTTATACACCAAATGCCTAAAGAAGTCCCATGCATTAAGGTAGAGATAAAACCATCAAGTTTCATCTCTTCCGTGAGCCTAGGAATCCTTCTAGCCTCCGTCGCGAATCACTCCAGGAATTTTCTTAAATTCTCTCACTGTCTCTATTTGATGAGGAAGAGATGTCAAAGCTGCTTTTCTTCCCACCGATT
>JAOVVI020004183.1:0-17967 GCA_028571085.2 Nepenthes alata | reverse complement strand
ATTTTCATGAATATAGTTTAACATAGCAAATGATATCCAAATATAATATTTCATAGGCCTTGAACATGCAGAAAAATGCATACGAAACTTTATTCCATACTTGGTGTCTTTCAATCTACTTGGTGGCCAATTAATTTACCAGAGCTTCAATACTTACTGATGTTAGTAAGTCAAGTCAGGGTAGATCTTGAATGTTTTATTCATATTCAAAAAATTTCCCGGTTCATGTGAACTGGTTCGGTTAGGGCTTCGGACCGGGTTTCATCATTATTTTGTGCCCAAATTTTTTTCATAAATATCCCAATATCCTTCTTAGGTCTATTGGTCATTAGTTCGGTCACATTTTAGTCAAATTTGGGCCTGGTTCGACCCTTTTTAATAAAGGGCTCAAATTATCATTTAAGTTGAACCGGTTCGGGAAAGACTTCGAGGGACCGGTTCACTGAGTTATATAGCCCATTTTCACGCGAAGGTTTTACACAACCTGGAACTGGGTCTTAGCTAGTTTGTGCCGAAATTTGAGCCGGTTTGGTGATCGGATGGCGGCCGGTTCAGTCTGCCAACACAGACTGCCCATTCGGGTTTCAGCAGAACTGTCCAGGATAGTTCTGCTTTCCTAATTTTTTTATGGTTCAATCCGGCCTATTTTTTACCTGTTCTGGGAGTCCTCTTGTAGCCAATGGACTTAACTTTAAGAATAAATTTGGTTTAGGGCCGGTCCAAATCAAAATATTGACCGGTTCAGACAAAATTCCAAGAACAGATTCTGCATCAGTATCAGCTGATGCAGACAGATTTTATTCCAACTTTGAGGGTCCGAATCATATTTAATTTGGATCTGATTTTTACAAAGTGATACTTAAATATCACCTCAAAGTCCTTAGCTAACATCTGGCATCGATTTGGCCCATTTTGGGTTCTGGTTGTATTTTATTTAAAATTATTTCCCCAACTGCTCAAAGAAGCCGTTCAGCAAGACCCTTGTTGTTCATAGGTCCGATTCAGTATCCGACCCATATTTTCATGGGCCGCAAGTTTACATGGTGATAGTACACACCTAATACTAGCAAATCGAGTCGGGTTGGACTCCGGAACAATCCATTTTGGGGCATGTTTTGCTAAATTTCAGAAACTAAAATTCCAGCATCAGTTGAACCAGTAAGCTGATTCTGCGGCCAAATTTGGGTCCAATTTTGAACCCCTTCTTGAACACTTCAGAGGCGCATTTTTTTCCCACTTTTACTTCATTAAATAAGGATCATTTGACCAGTTTTGGTCGTTGGAAAATTCGGCCATTTAGTGGTCGATATGAAGCAAACATCAGGAACTGCCACAGCAGAACCCGATTTTGGACACTATCATGTGTCCAGGGCCGGTTCACCCATTTTTAATTTTTTTCTTGCAATTCCTCTTGAATTTATGATAACTAAGGAAGCATATGAAAGTATTGGATCAACAATACTCAAGAGAAAGTAGCCAAAAATTGTTTAGAAATCAAAGAAAGGGTCGAAGTACACTTGCCAGCAAAATTTCAGATACTCCCTTGCTGTTTTTGCTTTTCTTTCTTCTGATTTTTCTCTCTGTTTTCCTTTCTATTTTTCCTTCTTCTCTTTTACTCACATGTTTCTTATAGTAGGAAAATTAAATGGCTGAGTCATCATATCATCCTTGCTGTTTATTCCCCCTCTTCCCACGTTTTGCTGCTGGCTGTCCCAAGCAAGCTGCTGCCACCTTCCCCTCCCCTTAATTTAATAGTCCAAAAATTAGGGATGTGGACAGCTGTAAATCCCTTACTAAATTATATGTATATCATGTTACGTGGACCCCTCCTTGCTGAATTGTGCCTCTACTTTGTGCTGAAGTAAATTTCATGCTGAATTCTTAGGATTCAGCTAAGTATAAGGCCTCCTTGGTTGTTGAATATTTCCCATTTTGCCGATTATCTTGAAGGATTTAATTTAAGATATTCGAGTATGTGTTTGTGAAAATTTAGGACATAGAAGCTTAGTATAGACACTAAAGATCGTCTAGTATTAATTTCGTCCCAAATCGAATTTCTTATTATCTCCCGATTTACATCCCTGGCTTTCGGGTTTGAAGGGAAATTTAAAAGATCGGGTGTCGGGGTTTTGGAAAACGAATATATAGGAAGTTAGTTTACTTGTCAATGATCAATTGGGGTTGTTTACCTCAAAATCCGGATTGCCTAACACATCCCGAATTAATTCCTGGCTTTTAGGTTCAAAAATTAAATTAAAGGAATCGGACTTGAGTATACAAGAAAACTAAGACATAGGGGGCTAGTATATTTGTCAAAGATTATTTTGGTTTAATTTCATCATAATCTGAATTACATAAGTCGTTCCGAATTACGTTCCTGGTTTATGGGATTGCGGTTTTTACAATTCTCCCATTCTTACAAAAATTTCGTCCTCGAAATTTGGAGAAAATTACACATATGGAGAAAACAAATGAGGGTACTCTTTGCGAATATCCTCTTCACGTTCCCATATAGCTTCCTCGGACGAATGATTTCTCCATAGAACTTTGACAAGTTGAATGACTTTGTTGCACAAAATTTGATCCTTTCTATCTAGAATCTGCACTGGCTCTTCAGTCTAAGATAAATCTTCATTGATCACCAAAGGTTCAAAATTTTTGATATGCTCCGGGTCATGTACATACTTTCGCAGCATCAATACATGAAATATATTATGTACCTCTACTAGACTCGGTGGTAAGGCCAATCGATAAGCCATTTCTCCATTCTTTTCTAAAATTTCGTAGGGACCTATGAATCTTGGTTTGAGTTTTCCTTTCATTCCGAATCTCGTTGTTCCTTTGGTTGGTGATACCTTCAGGAAAACAGTCACCGGTGTTGAATTGTAAATCGGATCTTCTCTGATCAGCATAGCTCTTTTGGCGGCTCTGGGCAGTCTTCAGATTATTGTGGACTACTTTGATTTTCTCGGGCGTTTCCTTAATGATGTCCGGTCCTAGAAGTTGTCTATCTCTGATTTCTTCCCAATGGATTGGAGATCGACATTTTCTTCCATAAAGAGCTTCGAATGGTGTCATTCCGATACTGGCTTGATAACTATTGTTATAGGCAAATTCCGCTAAGGCCAGATAGTTGTCCCAGCTGCCACCCATTTCTAGGACTGAAGCTCTTAACATATCTTCTAGGATTTGAATAGTCCGTTCTGATTGTCCATCTGTTTATGGATGATAAGTCGTACTAAATTTCAGTTCTGTCCCGAGTTCTCATTGTAGGCTTTCCCAAAATTTAGAAACAAACCGTGGATCTTGGTCTGACACAACAGATGCAGGTACTCCATGCAGTCTGATAACTTCGTTTATATAAATTTGAGCTAACCGATCCCGTGAGTACGTGGTCCGAATAGCCAGAAAATGTGCCGATTTAGTGAGTCTATCGACGATCACCCAGACAGCGTCATGATGTTTAGATGACCTCGGTAGATCCATGACAAAGTCCATTGTTATATCTTCCCACTTCCAGCTCGGAATTGGCAGTGATTGTAGGAACCCTGATGGCTTCTTTCGCTCTGCTTTGAGCTGTTGACAAACTAGGCATTTCCTGACGTAATTCACAATCTCCCGCTTCATATTTCTCCACCAAAACATATTTCTCATGTCTTGATTCATCTTATTGATTCCCGGATGAATGGTGTACCGTGATCGATGGGCTTCCTTCATAATTACCCCCTTGATTTCTTGGTCATTTGGCACACAGAGTCGATCTCGGAAATTCAAGACTCCATCAGCACGGATATTAAAGTCAACTCGAGAGTCCTAAGTTATATCTCCGGCAATCTCTGCTAGAAATGGGTCCTTCATTTGGCCATCTTTGATCCTTTGTAATATCTCCGGCTGGATCTGAAGATATGACAAGATCATTCGGTTGCCCTTGACATACCGCTGGATATCACATTGCTGCATGTTCTCCAGCATTTCCATCTCCTTTATTTGCAACCTCGCTAAAAGGCATGTTTGGCGGCTTAAAGCATCTGCTACTACATTAGCCTTGCCTGGTTGATATTGGATCTCACAATCATAGTCTTTTAAGAAATCGATCCACCGCCTCTGTCTCATATTTAATTCCTTTTGTGAAAATAAGTACTTCAAACTTTTGTGGTCTGAATATACAAGAAACTTCTCACCATACAAATAATACCTCCAGATCTTCAAAGCAAAAACAACTGCTGCCAATTCTAGATCGTGAGTAGGGTAGTTCCTCTCATGAACTTTTAGCTGTCGCGATCCATAGGCTATGACTTTCCCATGTTGCATTAGAACACAGCCTAGTGCAGTTTTAGAGACATCACAATATACTACGAACCCGCCTGCTCCTGCCGGAATGGTGAGAATGGGAGCGGATGTTAGCCGCTTCTTTAGCTCTTGGAAGCTCTGCTCACATTCTTTTGTCCAGTCAAACCTGACTTCTTTTCTCATCAGTCGGGTAAGTGGCATAGCGATTTTGGAGAAATTTTTCACAAATCTGCGATAATATCCTGCCAAACTCAAAAAACTTCGCACTTCAGTTACCGTGGTAGGTCGGCTCCAACTAGTAACTGCTTCGATTTTCTTGGGTCAATAGAAATACCATTCTGGGTGACAACAATCACTAAACCGGCTCAAATTTGGGCACAAAATAGCTAAGACCCATATACATGTTGTATATAAATGGCTCGTGATAATGGGCTATGTAACTCACCGAACCAATCCCTCAAAGCCTTCCCAAAATCGATTCAGCTTAAACATTAATTTGGGCCAATTATTAAAAAGGGTCAAACTGAGCCCAAATTTGACTAAAAATTGACCGAACCAATGACCAATCGACTTAAAAAGGATATTTGGATATTTATAAAAAACAATTCAGGCTCAAAATAATTAAGAAACTTGGTCCCAAGTCTTAACCGAACTGGTTTACGTGAACAAAAAAATTTCTGGAATATGAATAAAATATTAAACTAGCTCAAGACCTACCCCGACTTGGCTTACTAACATCAATAATAAGCTCCGGTAAATTAATTGGCCACAAAGTAGATTAAAAGATACTAAGTATAGAATAAAGTTCCGTATGTATTTTTTCTGCATGTTCAAGGCCTATAATATATTATATTTAGACATTGTTTGGTATGTTAAACTATATTCATGAAAGTTTGGAAGGGACTCTATGAAAAAATTAAAAAATTCAGCTACGTACAGCGACGTTCAGTTAAGTTCGGTTATACGAGATTCCTTCAAATTTTAAAAAAAGAAAAATTGGACCATGGATCTTTTTCAGATGGTGATGTTTTCCCTGACATGCCTTAGGATATTACAGTAGAAAATCAAAAAATTGCTTTTATACGGCCCGTCCGTTTCGGCCCCGTCTACCGGGATTATAGGTAGTACCACCCACCACGGGGTGTAAGGAGGAGGACAAGAATCAGATTGTGGAATTAAGCACAATCCTAATTGTGGAAGTACAATCTATCATATTGCTAGAATATGTGCCTTAAATTGTGTGGATTAACACAACCCTTTATTCGATTTATCCGTCCCGTTAGTTGTTGAGGCCTACTAGCCTTGGTCCCTAAAGATAAGGAAAAATAAATACAGTCAATAAAAGTGGAAAAATAAAGAAAGGTAAATGCATTACATTTCATATATCTGCTCCTATTTATATATGTTAATATATATTCTATATAAAATGCATGCCTTTGTATGTTATGTACACTGCTCAGCATTTGGTTCACTCGCTTGCTATTTTCACTTCCCCTCAAAGGAGTCTCAAGAAATGATGAAGGACGAACATGATTAGGAAAGAAATTTGAGGTGGCCATAATTTTGTTATCACGTATATGTTGTACTTGGGATGATGAAAAGAAAATAAAAAAATGTATTGCATAATGTTGTATTTCAAACATGTTGTATTTGGATTATAACGAAATTGCTTCCGTTATGATATAGAATATATGCTTCCATCAGGTTTAAATTCTTATGAATGTTTAGAAAGCATCTTCTTTAATTTAGACTAATATCATGAATGAATAATGTGATATTAGAGTCAATATAATTTCTGGCTAATGTTAGAATCCTGTCTATGATAATAATAATATTAATTATAAGTACAAGGACATATGACGTGGGACGTCACAACAATAATATCTAAAATTTGGGTTTAAAATAATTATTCCTAATTTAAAGCTTAATTAAATAAAATGGCTTATAAATATAGATGTTTTATTTACTTTCTTTATGGGAGAAAATATATGTGTGTGGCACTTCGAATAAAGGTATATCTTTTCACTTATGAAAAGGCAGAACCGTTAATCTCCAGGAGAAAAATTGACAAATATTGCATGAAAGGCTTCTTATCTTATTCACGCATATGATTCTCTTTCTCTCCGGAATGATCATTGTATACAATTACTTTTGATCTCTGATGCAATTTTTCTTCTTCAAAAAAATCACCACGGAACCCATGAATCAATGTATGTATCAATTTTTTAATTTCTATCAACCTTTTCGGTACGAAGTAGTTGTTGGAAAACACTCAACACAACTACTACAAAATATACAAATTCTAAAATCAATACTGCAGTCAAGCAATTGTTTGCAAAATTACTGATGTTTACCTTGTTTCTCAGGGTCTTATCAGCTCCTTTTATCAACAGAAGTCTCAGCACGTCTGTTCTTCGTGCTTGAACAGCGACGTGCAATGGTGTCCATCCATCCTTGAGAGAAGGAAACCATAAATAAACATTCTCAGAGAAAAATCTAAAGAATTTTCGATTGATAAAGCATATAGCTGCTACTTAAATAGTAATCACTAGCCATACATTGTCCTGAAGGTTAATGTCCACATTGTACAACAGAAGTATTTTAATCGCCTGGCTTGACGCAGTTCGTACCGCATAATGCATTAAGGTCGCACCATCCTGTCACAAACACAGAATGAAAAATATAGCACTTTGTCAATTGTTATATATATATATATATATATAACATGCAAAGCAAATCAAATAACGCAGGTGATGATGAAGCATATTTAAACATAGATAAATATATCAGTATCAATATAGCGAATGTATTAACATCAGCCATATTGGGTGATATGTATTGATATCGAACATGTAGGACACATTGGTATTTTTTGTAAATCAGAACTTGGCCAGAAAATATGAAACGAGATATCGAGTATATTGACCGATACAACGACATATTGTGATTTTATTGTAGTACTGAGAAGTATCATTATCAGAGAGCCTGAAACTGATATGTAGCTGCTAATATTTTGCAACCATATTAACGTAGTGAAGGGAAAATATGAAAGGAAGAAGAAGATATTATCAAGAGAAGGAGATTCCATCCCTTGGATAGATCTTTTCGTGCTCTCCAAGAGTCAAATACAATGAGGTATTTTGGCTTCAACAATCTTGGATTCGTTGATGGTCCGGATTAGAGAGTTTCCTCTTTCAAGTGCTGTTTAAGTTTATATTGTTTTTCTTTTTTATCCTGGACTTCTCAGTTATTTCATGAACAAATCCAGTGGGGGCGGGGTGAGGCCTATAACATGTGAAAGTTCACCTAATACTTGAATTGGGTTCTCCTTCCACTTTGATTTCTCCAAGATCTCAGATCGAATCGGTATATCAACTTGACAATATGAATCATTTGAAAAATAAACGTATTTGTTCTGTAGCGGATCAAATAATAAGTCAATTTATCAATGACCACAAAAGGCAAACCTAAGGTTTTTACATAAAGATACCATGCTCTTAGGTTAATTTGAAAACAGTCATAATATCCTAATTAACAAAGACCAATAATGATAAAATAATAAAAATAAATATAAATATTACTTTAGTATCATAAAGACTATCAAAATTATAAAATTTCAGAAATCTCCAACAAATAATAAAATACAGAAACAAATAAAATCAAATCTCTGTGATGTCCGCATCACATATGCAGAGATGTCTAATAGATTGAGTAACATATTGAGAAGAACCCCCATATGTACGTATCAGCCTAGTTCAATCTTCGAAAGGGATAGATAAACAAAAATCATACTGTCTTTCAACAACAAAATGAGTTGAAATAATCCAACATTTGAAATTTATTTGCTCACCTTATCACGAACAAAAGGATTTGCTGATTCTCTCAAAAGGAAATTTGTTATAGCCTGCTTTTTGCAAATTATTGCCTTGTGAAGAGCAGTTAAACCATCCTGGGAAAAAGATTAAAGGGCCTGAATTTAAAAAAAGAAAATCTAGCAAATATGTTAATACTCAGTGTTTCATGGATAAGCAAAATACCTTATCGGCTGCATTGATATCTACAATATGTTTTAAGAGAGTACTTGAAAGGTAAAAATTTCCGGATGCAGCAAGAGTATGCAGAGGGAGCCACTTTGCCTGAGACAGATTTATCAGAAGTTTGCAGTCATAAAAGATCCTTAGCTATAACTAGTCGCCATATAATCTAAAAAATAACCACAAGCAAGAGTCCAGTAACATATTTCATGAGTCACTTATAGGAAATTGTATGCTAAGAAACACTGACATTTTCTCAGGACTAAAGTGCTGGTGTCCGACATGTATCGAATACCAACACTCTCCGGACATGGCCAGACACTTGTACAAATTTCTGTGAAAATTCCGACATGTTTGAACATGCTTTGTACACGCTTTCATTTGGATTATCTTTTGGCAGTTATAAAGTGTAAAGTGATATAAAGTTAAAATGTAAATGTTGATTACAAATAAAAAAATTTGCCATATTAAATTTTACCTTAATTTAAGTTAAATTATTATTAATATTATTGTTCTACTACAATAGTTTATTGAAATATTACAACATAACTCATTTACAATGGTTCAATTGTGTACTTTTTTATAAATTTTTAGGGGTGAAGAATAATAAAATATACATATTTATTACTAATTTAATATAAAATAATATTATTCATTAATTACAAAAAAATAATAAATTATGATTTCAGGTAATGTGTCTCTAACGTATTGTATCCTCTTTTTTAAATAATAGCGTGTCAGCTTATCAGTGTCATATCCATGTCAATGTCCATGCTTCTTAGATTATATGTATCAATGTTCCTAGCAGTAGGGAACTTTGAACTTACAGAGGTAGCAACCGCTAATTTAGGTACCCTTGCATTTAATAAAAGCTTCTCCTCCTTTGAAAATAACTTAGGACGGCCTATATCTCCAGGAATACTTATGTCAGATATACTACTAAAGAGATTAGCTTTTGACATGACTATGCACAAAAATCAACAAAACTTTACCCTATATGTAAACATAGAGAGTGCCTATCTTTCTTCTACAGTCACATAATCACATGTTTAAAGCATAACATCTTGTGGTACAGGCATATGGGTTCTCATTTCGGTTCCTTGGACAAAGCTTGCATAAGCTCAGAGCATGATTTCCGACATTAGTAATGTAGCCTCCGAGGAAACCAACCAAGCTAACAATAGGATGCTTATGGCCTGTTGCGTAGAAGGGAATGCAACAAATGAGAGTAAGATGTGAAAATCGAAACGACAATGAGTAGATATCGTTAGGGAGCCAATTCATCCTAGAAGAAGAAGATATTAATGGAAGGCTACATAACTGTTTAAAATTCAACACTCATCATGCAAATTCCGTTTAGACTTCAAGCATGAAGTAAGAATATGCACATCTATTCTATCTATCGACATATAATTTTTAAGTACAGAGCAAAAAAAATTAGAAAATATAAATTTATGGTAGGGTTTGAGTAGGCATTGTTAACATAATTGCTTATAGATTTGTACAGACCCGTCGTGCAAATTCCAAGATTTGTACCTCAAGCCATTAACAAAAGAGGCTCTATATCATTGCAAAAAAAACAAATGTAACACCCCAAAGTCCCACCTTGGGAATTTGAGGAGTTTAAGTACCTAAGTAGGCAGTACTAACAAGAAGAGCTTTTCACTTTCATTAGGCTAATGTAAGGACAACAGGCTTGAGAGGACATGCCTGTTGGGCCATGGCCTACATGGGTTTACAAGTGGTATTATAGACAACACAAGACTGCATCATATGGCTTTTCATTCTGTTTCGAATCCATGAGGGCTATTTGTTTTTTATGATTTGTGCTTACAAATCACAACACCCTCCTCCTAAAAAAAGTCCAGGATTTGTTTGTGATGTGTTACAACACAGGCGTTGCATGTTTAAGCCAGGTCTAACATATGAAAATTTGAGAAGTTTGCCTTCCACTTACAAAGACATAAGTAGGCCTACTACTAACAATGAGATCTTCCCTTTTATGAGCCAAAGTTAAGGAAAAATCCACAAGGGGGAATGGTTGTTGGGCCAATGGCCTATTTTTGGTAAGTTTGATTGCTAGAGTATAATAACTATTGCATAGAAATAATGATTATTAGGAAAAAGGTGGGAACAAATCTAGAGTTGCTTGGTTTACGTGTTTAATAACTATTCCATCTAGGAATAAGATTTTAACAGTGTTGGAATAGCAATTACAAGTGTTCCATGTGGTGGTTAGTAGTGGCGGCTGGCAATAGAGGTTATTAAGGCCAGCAGGATGCTGCCAGAGGCCAGTGGCCTTTAGTAACGACGTGGAATTACAATTCCATTGAAGTTAATAAATAAAAGTACTAAGGGTGACAATAACAATTCTAGGCATTCCATATGGTGTTCAGCAGTGGCAACTGGCAACAAAGGTGACCGAGGTCGACAAGATGGGTGGTCGATGGTTGGGAGTTGGCGACACCGGTGGGGCGATAGTGGCTGGAGGGGGCTAGGCCATTGGTAACTGCCTTCAAATTGTAATTCCCTGAAGCCTAGGAATAAATATGTACACAATAATTTACTCCCACTTCTCAGGTAATTGCAAGTCCATTGGAATAATATTCCCTCTCTCAAAGTTCAAACCAAACAAAGAAATTGCAACTCCCTTGGAATAAGCTGGAATGGAAATTGCAATTCCATCCAACCAAATAGCCCCTTGAGGTGTTACAATTATAACAACCCAAAGTTCCACATTGGAAATTAGAGAACTTATTTAAGTAGGCTACTACTAAACAGCAATAGATCTTCCTTTTCTTAGGCCTAAGGGGAAACAAGGGACCTAAGGGGGTGTGGTTGTTGGGTCAGTGGCCTGCCTGGGGCATTACAAAAGGTCACTGACCTAACAACCATACTTCCTTTACCTATGTAGGCCTACCTGAGGACAAAGGGCCTAAAGGGGCATATATGTGGTTTAGTGGCTTGCTCAAGGCATTATATTAGGTTAGTAGCCTAAGAACTGTGCCCCTATGATATATTGACATTTTCACTGTATCTTCATGTGCTTACAACCAATAAAATAGATGCAATTATTCACTAACTATCCTCATTCATCTTAACAACCATACTCCATTTAACTAGGTGGGCTACTATCATCAGAAGTTATTCCCTTTTCTTGGGCCTAAGTAAGGATAAAGGAGCAACATGGGCATACATGTGGATTAGTGGCTTGCTCAGGGCATTACAAGAGGTCAGTAGCCTAAGAACCATACCCCCACGTGCCTCTTATCTGCATTTAGGCCCACAAAAAGGGGAGAATGCTTGACATTAGTAATAGCCCACGTAGGTACTTAAACTTTCAAATTCTTGATAAAGGACTTCAATCAGGTGTTACACCAACTAATCCATAAACTGAGATTATCACATAAAGGTCCTAGAATAACATTATACTCTAACAAAGGAATAGAGAAGGTTCAACAATAGTCTTCTTTTTTCTTTTTCCTTTTTTGGTTAAGTAAAGTTGGGGGAGGAGAAATCTAACCTGAGACGTATTTGTCCCTAGATCTCATCGATAACCTACTTGCTAAGCGACTCAATAGTAGGTTTCTTAATTCTTTGATGGTGGTGTAAAATTCTCCCCTTGCGTATTCCTATTCACTTATTTTCATATCCATCTCTTCTATGGATATGAAGATGGGATGATGTAGGGAATTTGTTTACGAAATTCATTACAGTGCAATAGGATGCCTACTAAGGACACAGATGAAAATGTGAATGAAGTTTCCATTCCCATTCTTATTCCTTGCATTCTTCCATACCAAACCTACAGTTAATAGCTATGTCAGCAACTCATTCAGAATCAACAATAGTATAAGATTTCTCACAGTTGATTCAATAAAGGTGAGGGATAAAACCATCGAGCATGCTAGAACCAAAAAAAGTACAATAAAAATATATATTTCAAAATATGCAAAAAAGCTTGTAGTTAGATCACAGTTTTCTTTTTGGAAAAACAATATCTTGGTCGGAGTATATTCACAAATAGAAACATTCACTTTTTTTCTTCTCTTAAAGATGGAGGCCATCCATTTAAAGACAAGAGGCCTTGGAGGAAAAGGATAGTGAATATCACACAAGTGGTAGAGATAACCACCTTTAAACAACCATAGGCGCGGATCGACCCTATCATGGCCTCCCACCACTTCACTTAATCCAACAAAAGGTAAGAATAAAGGATTTATACAACGAGTGCAAATGACATATGAGCACTGGTAAGGGCCATAATTCAAGGACATAATATGTAATTCATCACTATTTAATCTTCAAATCATTTAATTATAAAAAATCAACAAAAACACCAAAAAACAAATATTGTTAATCATAATTTGCGCGGTAGTCGGAATGAATAAATTACCTTCAGATTTGGTATCACCAGGCTGATAATTCCCATTATTGAAGAACTCTGTTATATCATCCAATTTCTTACCATAAACTGCTCTCCTTGGATCTCTGGGCTCAACCCTCGTAATCCCGCTAGAATTTGCATCCAATACACCTTTTAAATCATCTCTATCATTATCATTTCTTCTGTTTTCATCATTTCTCAACGAATAACCACTTGGGTTGTCGAGAATAACCCGCTTCAATTGCGCTAGCTTCTCATTCCTATACTTCAAATACTCCTCCAAATTTACACTCCTCACCTTGCTCTTCTTCTCAAGGCGTTGCCCATATTCTAATCCCTGAGCAATTTTGCGCCTATCCTTCTTAGAAATGTTGAGTTCTGCGACAATCTGTTGCCAATCTTCTGGGACCAAGTTTTGAGGCTCAACTTCTGGGGCAATTGATTTTTCCCTGCCTTTAGGTTTCTGGGTTTTCGTCCTTTTAAAACTCGTCGAGCTGCTTACATTTTCTTCCTCGAGATATGGATCTTCGAAGATGCCGTCCTCGAAGACTAGGCAGTCACCAAGTACGTCTTCTTCTTCTTCTTCTTCTCCTCCTCCTTCTATTTGTTGGGGAGCTTGTGATTGTGATCGGAAGGTAGAGTAGAGCGAAAGGGAGGAGAGAGAACGGAGTTTCTTTGAGAGTGTGAAGAAATTGTGGGCCGGTGAGAGGCGACTACGAGTTGTAAGAGGTAGGGAAGAGAGAGAAGAAAGTGGCATGAGAGAGAATAAATTTGGGTTTGGGGGATTGGAGAGTAATCCTGGTGGTGGCATCGTCTTCTCCTTCTCACAGTACTGGTTCTGTTTCGCAAAAAATGGTAGCAGTCCATCTTGAAAAGGGAAGGCTCCAGATGAGACGGCCCACGGATGCAATCCATCTTGATGGATCAACACGAAATTGTCAGGCAAAAAAGGGGCAATTAGCGCTGATTCACAAGAATACCTCCTACTCACCAGCAGGCCTGCAGCACAACTCATCTTGCAAAACAATACGTGTCATAACAGCCTAGGATCACAAATTCCCCCTAAAATGACATGTTTTAGCTTAACAAATATTCTTAAAATATTATTAATAATTAAGTATTACTTCTAAAATAACAATTATAATTCAATAAATCCTCTCAAATGGATATTATCATTTGACGACTTCTATGATTGCCCTAGTAGATGAAATAATATCTCCAAATAGCCAATGATACTATACTTGTCCTGCACACGATCCTTGAAACATTACCAAAAAAAAGCAATCCTTGAGACAGCTCAGCGGATCCGTCGGAAAGACCCACGACCAGTCTTGGTGCCCAATTAATGCCAAACCGACTCCAACGTTATAAATGTTGGGGTTAGTTAATCCATTGTGGGTGACTCAACAAACAAATGTCACCAGATCACACAGATTTTGTATGATGTCGGAGTGCTGCATACTGGCAACAAAGTCTAGGAGGAGACTGTTTGCCGGAGTAACAAATCGCAAAATAGCAATTGCCGGAGAGGTAATTGTCGGAGCAGCCAGGCAGGGCTGCAAGAGCATGGCCGGCTTGCAGCCGAGCAACAGAAGCCGATCAACGGGAGGTTGACCGGTTGGAAGTAGAAGACGATCAACTAGAGGTTGACCGACTAAGAGTAGAATCCGATCAACAGGATGTTGACCTGTTGAAAAAAGAATCCGGTCAACTGAAGTTGACCAGCTAAGTAATGGCCCAAAGACATTGTGAAACGTTGGCAGCTAACGTAACGGATAGTTGTATTTTCAGGGTTGGTAGACTTGTAGGCCATACATCGAAAGTTACCTGCAAAGTAGCAGAAAGTAGTTTACAGATGGCAGAACTTCTAATACACGCAACTTGCCATGAAGAGCATGCATGTTGTGAAACTTGGGCCAAATCACTCTATAAAGCACACCAGGCTTCTGAAGCCAGAGTGGGGTCATGCAAGGAGTGTGCGGAGCAGCAACAATGTGAAGGCTACATAGCGAGCGGCTGCTGAAATGACTGCAGGTGCGGTAGACGACAGCCGTCTACCACTGCACCTGGTATGTGAGAAATCACTAGGGGCACTATGCGCCAAGCTGCATGTGTGCGGGGTGAAACGGATGTTGTCATCTTACCACATTTGTAAAATATCTATTAGTAGAGTACACTACCAGTGAAAAAAATGAGATGAGAAAAACAGATAGATAAGATGGAAGCAGAGTTTCATTATTCTTAGTAATTATTTCTCTTGTTCTGTCTCGAGTATCGAGCGGATACTCTATCTCAAAATTTTTATAACCGATTTTATATAGTAAAATTATTTAGAATTTATTCCGTAATTTTTTTTTAGTTGAGAAGGAATTTTCACGTTAAAAATATTGTGCATTTTTTATTTCTTGTACCCACTAAATGAGTAGCTGATGATGTCGAGGGGTTTGGGTTTTTGCTGCGCTGAATCGGATAAATCCGGATTGTTCGACCCTAACAAGTGATCAGAAATAGTTAAGATCGGCACATGCCCAAAAATAGTTATTTGCGGAGGGTGTTGACAAAAAAGTGCTATCTGTAAAGGTGCTAACTTGCTGTAGGTGTGCCTGGGTGAAATAAAGCATTGCATAGGAAAAGCCGTCGAGTGAAGTGCCGTAGAAATGCAGCCGCCGAGGTCTGCGGCTGTCGAAGTAAAAATCCTTGTGCCATCGTGAAGGAGCTTTCCATTTTAGTGTGGCGCAAGAAGAAATGATAAAAGTACAACGAACCTCAATAGGGTCAAGGGCGGAGCTAGCGTGGCCAAGGGTGGAGCTAAGTAGGGCTAAGAGCGGAGTCGTGCAGGGTTAAGGGCGGAGCTAAGTAGGGCCAAGGGCGGAGCTAAGTAGGGCCAAGAGCGGAGCTGAGCAGGGCTAAGGGCGGAGCTGAGCAGGGCTAAGGGCGGAGCTAGTAGGGACAAGGGCGGAGCTATGCAGGGCTAATGGCGGACCTCAGTAGGGCCAAGGGTAGAGTTGAGGTGGCGAAGGTAGAATGCAATGGAGAATGATTCAACCGCGAGGAAGAAGCTGGAGAGGAGTGGACCACTCCATGTTCAGTGAAGTGGAAGAATGTATCATTCAGACTTGCGGAGGCCAATGCAAGGTTCCCAATTAAGGGGAAGCTATCGGAAGGCAGACGATGACGGTCGCCAAAAAAAGATAATGTTGCGAGAAAAATTTTGTTGGGGTTGGTCATTTCCTTGGGGGTGACTCAACAAACGGACGTTTTTAGATCACACAGGTTTTGTGTGATGTCGAAGTGCTAAATACTGGCTGCAACAAAGTCCAGGATGAGACCATTTGCCGAAGTGGCAAATCGTGGAGTGGCAATTACCGGAGAGGCAATTGCCAGAGCAGCCAGACAGGGTTGCAAGAGTACGGCCGGCTCGTGACTGGGCAACAGAAGGCGGTCAACTGGAGATTAACCACCTGGAAGTAGAAGACAGTCAATTGGAGGTCAATCGGTTAGAAGCAAAAGACGGTCAATTGGAGGGTAACTGGTTGAGAGCAGAATCTGATCAACGGAATGTTGACCGATTGGAAAAAGAATCTAATCAACGGAAGGTTGACCGACTGTGTAATAGCTCAAGAACATTGTGAAAAGTTGGCAGCTGATGTACTGGACAATTGTTTTTACAGGGTTGATAGACTTGCAGACCATACGCCGAAAGTTGCCTACAAAGTGGCAAAAATCAATTTGCAGATGGTAGAGCTTCTGATGCACGCAACTTGGGATGGAAAGCATGCATGCTGTGAAACTTGGGCAAAATCTTTTTATAAAGCGCACCAAGCTTTTGAAGTCAGAGTGGGGTCATGCAAGGAGTGCATGGAGTAGTAGCAGCAGCAATATGATGGTTGCGTGGCGAGCGGCCGCATATACTGTAGACGGCCGTCTAATGCTATACTTGGTGTGTGAGAAATCACTAGGGGCACTGTATGCCAGGCCGCATGTGTGTGGAGGTAAATCGAGGTTGCCGTTTCACCACACTTGTAAAATGTCTATGAGTGGAGTGCACCACCAATGAAAAGTATAAGATGAGAAAAATAGAGAGATATGAGGGAAAGAGAGTCCTTACTCCCAATAATTATTTTTCTTATTCTGTCTCGAGTGTGTAGTGGATACTCTGTCTCAGAGTTTTTGTAACTGATTTTATATAGTTGAATTGTTCGGAGTTTGTCTAGTAATTTTTTCTTTAGTTGAGAACGCGTTTCCATGTTAAAAATATTATATATCTTTTATTCCTTATATCCACTAAATTGGTAGCTGACGATGACAAAAAATTCAGGCTTTCGCTATGCGGAATCAGGTGAATCTGAATTGTTTGAGCCCCAACAATAAATATCCATTCTCCATTGCGAGAAGGACATAGCAATCATCACCCTCAAGAGCCCCTAAAATTTCGAAGCACTCTCTCCCTCTCTTTAGCCACTCATCCCCTAAATGCACCATCATTAAAAGCCGCTCTCTACCGAGCGTACTTGTCGAAGTACTGTCCTCCGACTAACACTCAATCCCTTGCCCGTGTATTAGCATCCCTCACATTCTCCATCTTTCTCACACTTGTTGAAATATTACTAACATGAGTGTCGGATGATATATCAGGGAGTAAGTATCGTCTATCTTTTGACATCTTATTTGTTCGTTTCGTTGCGCAGGACTCTGATTAGTAGAGATGAAAATTGAATCCATTTCAGTTTGACCTACCGTATAAGATCAGGTGGCTCCCTAATCCGCATAATAATTTGAATATAGGGACGCATCAAAATATTTCTTTTTTCTTTCAATAATATTATTTTAAAACAAAATTAGGAAAAAGGATAGCTATTAAATATTTATATAATATTTAATTTTAATTTTTTATAATATTTATATATATTAAATATTAAATATAATATCTTAAAAAATAAATAAAATAACTATTTAAATTATTAAATTGTTTCAAGTCAATAGCTAAAATAAGAAAAAAAAAGATACTGCTGCGTTCTGGTTCCGCGGGAGACCAGTCAAATCCGTGGTTTTCAGGCAACACAAGTGTTAGAGATGCTGGATGCGAGAGGAAGATCAACACTAGATTTTTACGTGGAAAGCCTCCCCGTGAAGTGGGAGGAAAAACTACGAGGCTCTGGGCATATCAATATGCTTCACTATGATTTGAAGTCTTTTACAAAGTACAGTTGTGAGAGTTAATCCCTTCCCTGTCTCTCGTTTTGTATTTCTTTCCTA
>JAOVVI020004182.1:0-13039 GCA_028571085.2 Nepenthes alata | reverse complement strand
GGCGGAGTTGGTCGCCGCCATTAACTCCCATATGGTGACATTCTCCATTCAGGGCTACTATCTAACGTCCATTACTTTCAAGGCCATCAAGTGGGGGCCTCCATTTGGATGGGGAGTCACTGCCCTCGCAAAGAAGAAAGCCAAGGGCATCGTGGTCCCTGATCCGTCCAGAGGAGACTCTGAAGAAAGTTGCTCACTGTTGGAGTCATCCTCAAATGAAGAGGAGATAGAGGCTCCACTGAAGAGGTTGAGGGAAGCTGGAGGTACCTCCACCCAGAGATCGCAGAGGTTGGTCGCTGGGCTGACTACACGAGCCTAGAGCCCCGCCCCGGAGTCAACGTCAAGCATCGAGCAATAGGAGGGAGCCACCGAACCCGTACCGATTCCGGTTGTGGCGTTGGCTGAGTATGGCGTTCTTGCTGTGGAGCATTACTCTAGTGAAGGGTCTTCTACGAGTCCCTTTGCTGATCTGGAGCTACCGGAGATGATCGTGGAGGGTGCTCTGACCACGGAGGGCGGCACGTTAGCTCCGAAGGAGCTGGAGGAAGTGCTTGTCCCGGGACCAGTACCAACCTATGAGAGATCTCTAGAGCTTGCTGAAGCTTCTATCGGGCCGATTTTGGAGGCGGGCGCCTCGAAGGGTGCTCCCATTGCCCTGGCTGATGAAGCCGAGAAAGAGGTCAGTTCACCGGGTGCCATCATGGTTCTGGAGTTTATTGCTGCAAGAGTGGCTCAGAAGTCGAAGCCCCCAGGTGTTGATATGTCGCCCGGTGCTTTACGCCACCCCAACTCAGAGGAGGCACTGGATAGAGGCACAAGCCGTCAGGCTTGTACGCGCCAAGAGATGGAGCTAGCTGTCCAGACGCTCCTTCTACTCAGGTATGACCACCTTGAACTATGTATCCATTTGTGATTCAGCACCCTGGGAATATCTCACCTTCTCTTTTTCTCCGCGAGCCTCTAAGGAGGCTCACTCTCCTGATGAGCTATTCGCTCAATTGCATGGAAATTTCTTCCACTTGTAGGAGGTAACTCAGCACCTAAGAATCATGTTCGCCTCCCTCCAAGAGGAGAGCGTGCAGATGAGAGAAGAGATCGGGCGTCTGAGGGAGGATAGCGGCCAGAAAACACAAGAGGCCATACGTCTGAGGTGGGAGGTTGACGAGCTGAAGAAGATGATTACTAACTTGGAGGATGACAACTCTCGATTGTCCAGGAGTCTAAGGGGATGATTTACTCCCTCAGAGGCGGACCTTGCCTTGGAAGCCAGGTTTTGGGACGGCATCCACCTGTGTCGGAGGATCGCTTCACTCTTCCTTCCCAACTTCCCGTGAGGGGTTTTACATCCTAGCAATTTCAGAGTTCGTGATAGGTCCCACCTGAGGAACTTTTTAGGAGGAGCGGGCCCATCTGGTCCTCAGGAGTAGTTTTGCTTGTATATACTGCGTCTTCCTCTTTTCGCCTCCTGTCTGCATCTTGTTGATATGAATAAAAAGTTGCATTGTTCTCCCATTTGATACCTTTGATTGTAACTTTTTTAGAGGTCACACATTGTGCTCATGGGCAAAGCTTGTAGAGCTATCGTCGCCAAAGCCCCAATACAGTGCCTTCTTGCGCTATACTCATCCTTCATCAAAGGATGTCGTCGCATCTCACGCGTTTAACGGGCAGCTCGATCGAGTAAAGTGGATGTCGTCGCTAGTACTGTGGAGCCACGCTAAGGGCCAGTTGGGTTTTCAGGTCACGGCAGTAAGACTCCGGGTCTAGGCCTGTTCGCACACGGTACCTACATAAGGTGCACAGCCCCTGCTCAGGGCGTTGTCGCTATCATGTGCACGGTCCTAGCCCACGACCATTGTAGACTGAGGGTACTCTCTTCCTCGAGGAAAGGTCGTCGCACACCTGTGATTTTTTGCCCCCTAAGACTTTGGTGGCCGTAAGTTGGGAAGCTTCAGAAGCCCCTAGGCCTGGTGTTTTGACCGCCTAGGTCATTTGGTTCGGGACCATGATTTTCTGGGCTGCACGAGCCCCACGGCGTGGTGCCATGATTTGATGGTGACCGCTTTTGGGTCGCTTGGCGCAAAGCGTTGTTCGCGGGACACTTAGGACCCTTTTCGACTCAAAGTTGAGGTCCGGAGGTGGCCGCTTTCTTGCTGTCTCGACACATGTCGAGGCTCGAACAGGACCGATAGTGGGCCACTTGGCACGGGGCCAAGGTTTCAGGGCCACTCGATATGGGGTTGAGATTTTCAGGTAGCTGCTCATGGGCAGCTTGGCTCAGTGCCAAGGCCTCATTTTACAAACAAATGTTAGTCATCCCAATTTAGGGGTAGTCTAGGTCATTCTATTTTTTGGAATGTTATGCATGTAAACACTCATATGAATGAGAACACAAATTAACATGAATGATCAATTTTATTAAGTGAAAACACAATGCGTATACAAATATTCCTCATGGTGTGCGTGTATAGCTTACCTGGGCCAACGTTGCGTTACTGGTAGTACTCCCTCAGGTTGGCGGCGTTCCAGGCCCGAGGGACCAGTTTGCCGTTTTGGCCGTGTAACTTGTATGCTTTGCTCCGAAAGATTGTGGAGATGAGGAACGGGCCTTCCCAGCCAGGGGAGAGTTTGTTCCTACCCGCAGCTTTTCCCGTGGCCTCTATGATCTGGAGGACCAGATCTCCAACCTCGAACGGGCGTGCCTTTACCAGCTTATTATAATACTGTGCGATGCATAGCTGGTAGGTTGCGACCCTTAGGCTGGCTGTGTCTCAAACTTATGGGAGCAAGTCAAGGAATTCCCTGGGTCTCTGGGAGGTTGTTGCTGGATCAAATCATTCAACCCGCAGGCAAGGCAATCCCACTTCAACGACGACCACGACTTTAGCCCCATAGCAGAGACTGAAGGGTGTCTCTCTCGTTGGTTCCCACGGGGTTGTCCGATATGACCAAAGCACGGAAGGCAGCTCATCAACCCAGTAGCCCCCTGCGTCTTCCAGCTTGGTCTTCAACCCATGCAGCAACGTGCGGTTGGTGACTTCGACCTGCCCGTTTGCCTGGGGATACACCACGGACGTATGCACTAGCCGGATGCGCTGGCTTGCACAATACTTAGTGAACCGTTTGCCGGTAAATTGGGTTTCGTTGTCGGTCATCATGACCTCGAGAATCCCAAAGCGGCAGATAATGTTCTAGCGGAGGAACTCCATTGCGTTTTGTTTTGTAATCCGAGCCAGAGGGACTGCCTCTACCCATTTGGTGAGGTAGTCGATGCCGACGATTAGGAATTTTCTTTGTCCGGAAGCTAGAGGCAGTGGTCCGAGGATGTTGAGCCCCCACTGTTCAAATGGCCACAGCGACCGGAGACTGGGCAGCTCCGTGTGGGGTAGGTGTGTCATGGATCCGTGGACCTGACAACATTCACTTTTTTTTCACAAACTCCAAGGCGTCTTGCTTCATCATGGGCCAGAAGAGACCTTGCTACATGATCTTGAATGTGAGGTTTTTACCACCAATGTGCGAGCCACATTTGCCGAGGTGGACTTTGCCCAGGACATATTCGACCTCCTCCGTGGTTAGGCACTTTAGGTAAGGAGTGGAGTAGCCTTGCATTTATAGTCTCCCGTCGAGCATCGTGTACCAGCCTGCTGTTTTCCTGATCCATTTGCCCTCATCAGCATTTTCAAGTAATGCTCCGTCCGTTAGGTACTTTTGGTACGGTCATCCAGTTATCACCCTCGTCGATCTTCAGTCTCTCCTGGTCCGAGACGTTAATACTGGGTACGGCTAGGATCTCCCGCAAGTTCCTAGCATACTGTTCCAGAGATCCTGCAGTTGCGTCTCTAGCTAACTGGTCAGCCTCCAAGTTCTCGGCTCTAGGCACGTGTTCAATCTTGAAGTGTTAGAAGTTTTGGATCTGGTCCTTGCTCTCGCCAAGTACTTCACAAGTTGAGGATTCGATGCCTCAAAGGTTCTCTGGACTTGATTGACCACGAGCTCCGAGTCACTTTGCATGATCAGCGCCTTAGCGGAGCACTCCTTTGCTAGACGAAGACCTGCAAGAAGGGCTTCGTATTCCGCCATGTTATTAGTAGTGGGAAAGGTTAGCGCAACGGAGTACTTAATCTCTACGCAATCTGAGGTCCTGATCACGACCCCAGCTCCGCTGCTTGTCTGAGTGGATGACTTGTCCGCATTTAGGGTCCATATTGGAACGTCAGGGAGGACCATACCCCCCGGGTTGTGACGGTCGTTTGGAGTTGGGGTCGCTACCTCGATGATGAAGCCTGTTAGGGCCTGACCTTTGAGGGCCAGCCGTGGTCGAAACTCCACATCAAACTCACCCAGCTCTATAACCCACTTCACAAGTCACCCGCTTCTGTAGGATCGACTTCAGGAGTTGATCCGTTAGAACGATGACCGATGACCTTGGAAGTAGGGTCACAGCTTTCACACCAAATAAATGAGTGTCAGCGCGATCCTCTCCGCGTGTGGTAGCGGGTTTCCATATCCGTCAGTACCCTACTCATGTAGTACACTAGCCGCTGCGTGCCCTCATGCTCTCTGACGAGTACGAAACTGAGCACCGTGTCCAACATGGCCAAGTAGAGGTATAGGTCCTTGCCCGCGGAGGATGAGCTCAGGAAAGGTGGACGGATGAGGTATGCCTTCAGCTCTTTGAAAGCTTCCTCACATTCCTTGGTCCACCAGAATCCGGATCATTTGGTCTCTCTAAGCGCCTTGAAGATGGGCAAGTATTTTTCTGCAAACTTGGCGAGGAATCATGAGAGGGCTGCCAGTCATCCTATGAGCTTCTGTACTTCCTTCACCGTCCACAGAGGGCTCTTGTTGAGGATGGCCGTGATCTTTTTTGGGTTCACTTCTATGCCACGTTGCGATATGATGAAGCCTAGGAACTTAGTAGAGGTCACCCCGAATGCGCACTTGGCCGGATTGAGCTTCATTCTGTGAGCTCGGAGGACCTGAAAGGTCTCCTCCAGGTCACAGATTTGATCGTCGGCTATCCTGCTTTTTACAAGCATGTCGTTCATGTATACTTCCACGTTCTTTCAAATCTGAGCTTCGAACATCTTATTCACCAGGCGCTGGTAGGTTGCCTCGATGTTTTTTAGGCCGAAGGGCATCACCTTATAGCAGTACGTCCCCTAGTCGGTCATAAGGGAGGTGTGCTTCTCATCGTCTGGGTGCATCCTGATCTGATTATAACTTGAGTAGGCGTCAATGGAGCTCAGGAGCTCATGTCCGGACGTGGAGTCCACAAGCTGATCGATTCGAGGGAGAGGGAAGCCATCCTTTGGGCAAGCTTTGTTTACGTCGGTGAAGTCCACGCACATCCTCCACTTGCCATTGCTCCTCTTCACGAGTACGACGTTGGACAGCCAATCGGGATATTGGACTTCTCTAATGAATCTTACATCCAACCGTCTTTTTATTTCCTCCCTTATAGCTACCAGCTTCTCGACAGGGTGGTTCCTACGCTTCTACCGCACGGGCTTGTGGCCAGAATCAAAACCCAACTTAAGGACCATCCTGCCGTCCGTTTACAACGCCATCTTGGGCAGACCCTTTCTCATGACCTTTGGGGCCGTTATCTCGATTCCTTATCTAAAGATGAAGTTCCCAACCCCGTTCGGCGTAGGGGAGGTGCTTGGGGACCTGGTAATGGGACGGACATGCTATTTATCCTTGGTCGCTCCAGCAACGCCACCTGGACGGAGACTTGGACCTTCGTGATGAAGCCACGCTACAACAATCCCAGTCCAGAGAAGCGACCGAAGTGATTCCATTGGATCCAGCAGAGCCAGAAAAGTGCATGGATTCCTGCTACCAGTCGTGATCAATTAATAACCTTCCTGAGGAAAAGCTCCGAAGTGTACCGGTATAGGTTCGTTATCCAGGCCGTATATAGGGCCATCAGCCACTTTCATTTGGCTCTGCTTCAATCCGAGCTTAAAAAAGGCAGTAAGATATAACAAGTTTTGAGAGCTTCCATTGTCAACGAATACCCGTTTTAGTTGGTAGTCAACCGTCCCATCTGAAATGATGGTGGATACAACAAGGGGATTAGAATGGGGGAAGGTTAGTTGAGCCATATCATCGCTACTAAAGCTAAAGATATCACTCCTATCCCCTATCTTCGCTTTCTTGCAGTTAGAAGTCTGCTCCGGCTGCGTCTGCTTGCTACTCTTGCCTGGCGCAGTTAAGATCATGCTGATCATGTCGGCGACCGCACGGTTCCTGGGAGGCTTGCTGGCCTCGTCTTCTGAGGCTGCGGGGGCCTACCCCGAGTCTTTCACGAACCGCTTAAGGTGTCCACGGCGGATAAGGTTTTCTATCTCCTGCTATAAAGTCCGACAGTTCTTTGTGAAATGTCCGAGACAGCGGTGGCACTGGCAATACTTTGTCTTGTCACTGCCACTCGGGCCCTTCGGTGCTTTAGGCCATTTGAAAAACTTCTCATCCTGGATCTGTATTAGGATGTTCACATGAGAATCGTTTAAAGGAGTCAGGGACGTGGGCCCATGCTCCCTCTTCCATCCCGACGAAGGACTTGGCTACTTGCATCGTCCCTGGAAGCGGCTGCTGTCGCCATTCCTCTTCTTGTCGACGATAGCTCTGGGAGCTTCCAAAGGGCGATTAACACGCTCAGGACGCTTCACCTCGTTAGCCTCCTCCGCTGATATATAAGCCCGAGTAATGGCTTCTACCTCCCGGAAAGATTGAGGGCGTTGGTGCGACAAGTGCTTGAAGAAGTCCTCTGCGGCCAACGTAGCAACGAAGGCGTTGAGTTTTAACTCATTAAAGAGTTGGGGGATCCGGCGCGCCTCAGTAATGAAGCGGTTGAGAAATTGCTTCAACCTTTCATCCAACCTCTGGCAGAGGCGGACTAGGTGCCACAGCTGCTTCTCCTCCCTCTGGCTAGAGGGGACCTGACTCAGGAAGTAGTCCGCCTGCACATCAAAGGAGCAGATGGAATTTGGTGGGAGGCCATAAAACCAAAGCAGCGTGTCCCCCCTGAAAGTGACGGGGAAGCACTAGCACATCATGGCCTCACTTGCTCCCTAGAGGGACAAGTGAGTTCGGAAGCAGTTAAGATGGTCCATTGGGTCCTTGCTCTCATCATACCCTTCCAAAACGAGCATTTTTAATTTGTGAGGGAGCGGCTGAGTCCATAAATTTATGGCAAAGGGTAACCTTCACAGGTCGGCGGAGGATCGTGCAGGCCTCTCCTTGTGCAGGAGATCCCAAAGTCCTTTCACCTTCTCCTCCATTGGTGGGTCAAACTCGCTTCTTCTCGCGTTGATGACGTCGCAGAGCTTCATGTGACCCTGCGGGCATTGTTGAACTTCTTGGTTGTGGCAACTTCCCACACAGGGCGGCCGCACACTGTTGGAGTCTGCGGCCATCAGCCTCCCCTTGCCACGGGAGTTACATGGATTACGCTGCTCAAGGCTTTCCTCCCGCTCGTCCCGGCTGGGGTGGCTTTCTACCACCGATTGGGCCCTGTTGTCGGAGGCCACTTGGGCACCGGCATCTTCAAGTCAATCTGCTCCTTGCCTGGGGGCTCCCGCATGACGCCTTCCCCGCCTGGAGGCCGACTCATGAGATGTTGGAGGGGCAACCCACATCCATGGCGTGCCTCTCTAGGCACAGAGGGCTTGGATCATTAGCTGCATATTGCCTACGTCCACAGCTATGCAATGAAGGTCAGGCTCTGGACGAGCGTCTACGCGGCCACCTGTTGAGGTGTTGTCGCCGCGAGCAACGGCATCTCTTGTTAGGGCATCTCAGTTATCGTACAGATTATAGAGCCGTCGAATTCCTCATCGTTTGGAGATAATGTAAATATGGGTTTCATATGGAAATGCAGGTGATGAACAGAAAAATAAGGTTTCGTAGGTTTATAGTTCTGCTTCTGCTATATGATTTTTAATTTTCTACACAGGTCCTAGATGGCATCTCACTCATGAACTATTATTATAGTAGATAGGATTGTGATAAATGCCATGGATGGCAACTGTGGTCCTGTGAACGCGTGTTGTAGGAAAGTTGCGGTATAATTAGATAGTTCTGTGTATGTACTAGTTTGCTATGTAGGCTTTGTACAGGTTTACATTTCTGTTTGGCCCAATTTTAGGAAAAACTCTGCCAGTTTTTTCCTAGAACCTTCAGTGTAATATTGGGCTTCTATTTCTGTTACGAATGACGGAATTATTAGTTAAAACAAAACACATTTCGTCACAGTAAAGCTCACCTATTATAGTGCCACGATATTCTCCATAGAGAACGAGCACAAGAGGGCCAAGGTGCCCAGGAAAAAAAAAGAGGCGGCAAAAATCTCTCCCAAAAGCAGTGGTGCCTTAAAAAAAGATCACCTCGCCCTGTCTGCCCCATTACAAACCAAACACATGCAAGGTAGGTTAACCGCACAAGAAAGATGCAGAAGCCATCTACCGATCCAAAAGAAGGTCATCCTTTGGCTGGAGCCTCCCCCTGGGGCGAGACGACAATCAGACGACCCTCCTGATGAGCTCTTCGGTGCCTACTCCTATTGGCACCAACACCTATCAGATGGAAAATAGTAGCTGGAAAGCCTAGCATTATCAATCGGATCACTTGCCAAAGGAGACAAATCCCAACCCGATGGCAAAACCCTAGTTCCAAGGGGCATCAAACCCGATGCCATGTAGCCTCCACGACTTCGATGGTCCCCCGACCTTTGAGACCAACGATGCCGGGGGCTGAAAGGAAGACCTGTGGAGTGCAGCCCTAGTGATGTCCCTATGCTCTTCAAACATATGGGCCCCAACAACTCGCACGGTCCAAATGACGGTGGTCGAGCAACAAAAAAAATAATGTCAAAGCCAACAACACACATCATGTGACAACAGTCAAAAGCAAAGATTGGGAAAAGAGCTTAGTACACGAGGACAATATAGCCACAATGGTCAATATCGTTGGATTATTTTCTTAAAGGTTACATCACACGGCTTCCAGTGGACTCAGAACAAAACAACAAAACTACATCCTCCTATAGGCTACTCGGAGTGATCACCCTTTGATGAGTGCGGTCTCTCCTTCGAAAAAATGATGAGGTCTTCTTGACATCTGGCTCTGACATTCCTCACATCAAGGTAGCCAGCAGGGAAGTCTGGAGCAGCCAGGGAGACTATACGCATGTCAAGGTGGAAGCTCTCCTGGAATCGCCTCCTCAGCAATGGGGCTATCTCCTCCGGATGAAGTCTAGACAATATCTCCCTCTCCCACTCAGCATTTGCATCCATCATGTCGAGAGGTCGCTGCTGACTTATCCCGGACTCATCCTCAAGTGAAGCAATTTGGGCCAGGGCTTGGGAGTAGACGTTCGAGAGCCCTTGTGCTTTGGCCTCAGAGTCAAACAAAGTCTGATTAAGGAAGTTGGCTCACTCCGAACTTTGAAGCGTCTCACCAATGGCAGCATTGACTCTTCATTTCATCTCCACTTTGTCGACATGGTCTCACAAGAGGCGGGCAACCTCTTGCTCCAGAAAGCGGACATCCTCCTCTAACTTACGGAGCATCCCTTATGAGAACCAAGAGAGAAGAAAGGAACAATCAGGCCAAAGAGCCATTGAGAAGTCCAACCACGAAGCGTAAGAGTTTGCAAAGTCTTACCTCCCGACCAAAAGGATGAGAAGATTCGATAGACTCTATGCCAGGGGGTCCCCCATAACCTCTTGGTGCCTCGGATCATGGGCATCCAAACGGTGCTCGATGCCGCCACCAATGGTGCTGTCTGAGATGGCGGATCCCATCTCTTCTGACGACCATTCACTATCGCTACTCCCATTCGTTGAAGGGACAGAGGCGGAAGGGGGTGGCACCTCTAACATGGAAGCAATAAGGATGAGAATGTCGGTAGTATCATGATGAGCCATCTAAAAAAGTGTAAAGAGTAAAGAATGATGGTAGAATACAGCCCATAAAATGCATGCACAGAGCAAAAGGGACGATAAAGAAAGGGATTGAAACAGTGCTTATATAGCCAACCCTGCGAACATGAAGGGCCTTATTGTCATAATGGCAGCGACACGTGCCCTCACCCCTGGGTGCTACTACGTGTTCTTTTGTATGCATCATTATGAGCTATTATGGCGAGCATCGCGTCTCCTCCACTGTCAAAGCACTCAGACGCTTCAATTGACATGACAGCGATGCGACCCCAACGACGGCTCCAAGATGCGCCAGTTTCAACTCACTAACTAGCAGAATACCTAGATGAGTTCGAAGTCCAGGCAGCCACCCTGCGACTGTTCTCGAAAGCATCACCACAGGAGTACCACGTGATGATGGCTCTCAGATCGGACAACCTTGGACCTGGGTTTTTTGGCACCTCCTCGGCCAAGCACTGGGTTGAGGGGCTAAAGGCCGACTCAAGACCAAAATGTCCAAGACCCCCCTTCATTACAATGACAGGGATCTGAACCATAGAGGATGGAAGAATAAAGCATTCCCATCAACCACAACGTACAGGGATACTTGAGCCGCCTTCCGAGGGTGTCCCCAACATTCTTGAAAATCAAAAGGCTCGCACGGTGTCCCACAATCTCCGAGAAGACTGCTCATCAGTAGGGACTGATTGGGGACATTGCAATTTGGCCAGAACTCAACCATTAGCTTTCTCTCAGTCTTGGGCACAAGTTTGATAGGTCAGCAAACCGCTGCCAGCTCTCCCTAGGCATGTTCTCGAGTGGCACAATTCGATCTGGAGCCTCTAAGAACTTATGGGATCCCGTCTCGCTATCGGACAACCTCTGGTCGATGAAGCCAGCCCATTGTTGACCCTGAAGCATCTCGATCACAGTAACATCATCCCTATGCTCTATCGCCCCAAATATGGCACTCGCCTGAAGGATGCAAGCGACATCATCACTCCAGGCAAGGTGGGCCGCTTCCTGCCGAGCTACTCCCTAGAAGTGATTGACCGATGGCCCTGAACTCTGCAACCTCGAGGCCAATCTGACAAGCCCTCCCCTAACTAGGCATCACAATGGACTGCTGTGCACCGAATCCTCATAAGGCTGGGCCACCGGGTAGGCAGACGACCGGCAGATGGTAACTACATACAAGCATTTCAACCATGAGTCAAGCAACAAAGTCAAAAGACAGAATACAAGAGAAAGAGCAAAGTTCTGTAGTTCCATTCATTAATTTGATTTATAAAGTACAAAACTTACATTAGTAGACATATATGGTGAAAAAGGAACTTGTAGGACAACTACACACAGGGTCGGCGTGAAAATCAGTTTAGGGAGGACGGGCTTAGGCAAGACAGCGGCAACCGCAATGCCCGACATCTATTTACCACTTATCAAGCACCCAGACCGAGGGCCGAGTGTCAAAAGAGAAGGAACGGAAGCCACTCCTGGACGAGTAGAGGGGTGAGATGCCACCACCCTCGCAGGGAAGGCATCCCACCGAGAGATCCTATGCTGAAGCTGACCGTAGCATCTGAGGGCAAAGTCTGACCGATAGCGATGACGGCGATCCGACCATGGAGGAACTCTGGAAGCACTCCCTCTTGCAAACAAACGACCGTCTAACTGAAGGAATCGAGGATCATGCGCTTCCCCTCAAGCCAAAGTGGCGTAGCAGAACCCTTACAGCTTGAAGTTCTTCTAGGGGCTTTGTTGTCAGACGTCAGCATGGCAGAGCACAGTAGTGGCTCAAAAACCGAGCCACCCCATCACGATAGGGGAACATCCCTAGAAGAGAGATAACGATAAGCTCCAACTACAGCTTCGAGCCTTCCAAGTGTCCCACCAATCTTGAACGGCGGCAACATGGACTCCAGACAAGCTCTGAGCACAGCTTTCAGCCCCAAAGGACTTCCACCAGTCCTCTACCACGGTGGCCTAGGACCCTCTCCCTGCCTGATTGCACGCATCACTTGGTTAATGGAAGAATGATCCATGGCGCGGAGTATGAAAAGCCCCTCTATTTATAGCCAGAGTAAAGGTCAAGGAAGTCATTAATACGAAGGGTCACGTGCACAGTAACATCAACAAGAGATCAGCATCAGACCTTGAGGTTGTCCATAATATTTTCAGGCAAAGTTTAGCTCAAATTATGCCCTACATAAAAAGAAGCAAGAGACATCGATGGGGAAAGCCTTAAAGAGAAGTATCTCAAAAAGGAGCATGCAAGAGGCCCTATGTAGAAGCGTCCCATCATTGTACATACTGGGAACTAATGAAGCACAACCACCTGGCACGAGGGCTAATGATTGGTCCAATAATACCTTCGGCCACCCAGTCCCAGGCCCAAATATCAATATGGCAAAGGGTCCAACATGCAACTAAAGAAGCCTCAGAAGGGAGATCAATCCGGCCTAACCTAGACGCCATTATAGCAACCAAGATAGCTCCCTAGGCTAGGGGGACAAGTGTCAACGACCCGACTGGCAACACACTAGATGGACTAATCAGGAAGGCTCCCGACTAGGCAGCTCGCAGAGGGATCAAAGGCTATGAATGTAACGGTTAGAGTATGAGCATACAGGCGCCTTCTGAAGTCGTCTGATGATTAGGTCGGGGGTATCGCACACGGCCTCCTCACCGTAGCAAAGGAACACCTGACAGCGGCGGCTCTTGTCAACGTTCCAGCGGCCAGCGAACCTGGAGGCGATAATTGTCGTGAACCTTGGCGTTAAATCCTTTTTTACAAAGTATTACAAATACTTCACACCCCCGTGAGGCAAAGAGAGTGCCCTCCAGGCATATGGTCAGAGAGCACAACTCAAGCCATCGAATCCCCTTCTGAACAAGAAAGACCTCCAACTTTCTGGAGCGCAAAAGGGAGAACCAAGCTCTCTCCATCTCTATCCTTTGTGAGCCACTTCCCAAATCAACCCTAGTGAGTTACTCAATGAGTACATCCTTAGTGAGTCATTTATCAAGTGTAATCCTAATAAGCCACTGACCACGTGCAACCAAACAGAGCCAAATCTTCCATCTTTCTAAGCCGCTCCCCGTCGAAT
>JAOVVI020004181.1:0-17970 GCA_028571085.2 Nepenthes alata | reverse complement strand
CTAATCTTGAAACTAGGACCCTGAGTCGTATGGGTAGTGTTCTTTAGCATACCATGTCCATCGCGGTGTGAACCCGATGAATACCTTACCACGTATTCTGGCCGCTCGTGGGACCGGGTGATGTCTGTGGTACACTTGTAGAAAACTACTGTGGAAGAACGAGGATTGCCCTGGACCTCGGGGATATAGGGTGTGTCGGTCGACGCTACATATTGAGATGTAGTCATCCGTGATGATTGTTGCATGGATGCAACCGAGGTCGTGTCCTACCGACCGAAAATAGTAGTCGTGGCTTTAGAATGTGTAGCAAACACATTCCTGTCCTCATTCGCTCGCATCGTTGGCTAGTACGGTCTACTAGCCGGGGTCCACAAAGATGATGCATTAATAAAAATAAATAATTATTCAATCGATGAACCGTGAGACCTGTGTGAACCCAGTGGTTCAAGATGAATCGTGTGAATCTCGTGATTCAAGATGTGAATTCAGAAATCAAGTGAATCCGAATGATGACCAATCAGTGTAACCGTAAGAACAGTAAAAATCAAGTGATTCTGATTAATGATCCAAGATATAATCATGAAATCCCTTTGAGAACCGTATGAATCAAAGAGATTCCAGATGATCCTGTTCCCTCTCATGATTCATGTTTTCGGAGAGTACCTGTTTCCTTCCCCCGTTTCAGTTCTTGTGAATGCCTAGTAGTCGTGTGTATGATTATATTTGCTGAGCTGTTAACTTACTCTTATTGTTTGATATTTTTTCTTTCAGATGAGAACACTTAACTTGCGCAGGTAATCAAAGCAAGAAAAGGCTTGCTTGATGTGACTGGCTGGACGGTAAGTACAAAAGGATTTGGACTCAGAGTTGTATCAGATTGTGGGCAGTCACCCAAAGTTGGGCGTGGCTTATTATTGTTGTTTGATGGTCTTGTTATACTTCCGCATATTTGATGATATAGTCTGCTTCCGCGTCTGTATTATGTTTTGAGTTTTGTTTCATTTAGATGGCATCTCTCTAGATCCAGTATTATAGATAGGAATACTGTATTGGAGCCATGGATGATATGACAGATTGTGATCCTGTGTAGCGTGTTGTAGGCTGTGTGTATGCCTAGTGATAGATGTGTGTTTGTTGTAGGTGATTTTAAACAGGTTGTATTTTAATTTTTCATCCAGTTGCAGAGGAAACTCTGCCGAATTTTCTTTAGAGTTCATAGGTTAATTATGGACTTTAGGGTGTGTATACCCATTGACAGAGGTTTTTTAATGGAGAATAATTCGGTCCGTCACACCTTTCATTATTATCTGCATTTGTTTTTTTCTTTGTTTTCTTTTTAATAATAATAATATATTATTATTATTATTATTATTATATATTTTAATTTATTTTTCTTTTATTTAAAAATTCAAATCAATATTTGGGCGACAACACGGGCGCACCCTGGGTGCCAACCCAACCGATCCAAATATCCTCCAAAATTTTTTTAATATTTAATTAATTTTGCCATGTCCAATTTATCAAAAATTATAATTATTATTAAATTAATCTGAATAAAAATCTGAGATATTACAAATCGGGAGAAATGGGTGAAAAAGTGGCACATAGAGAGAGGAAGTCGTCGTCGGTTACCTGCGCTGCCGTCCACCACCACGTCACAGTCGTCGGGTGCTAACGCTGTGGTCATCGTCGTCGACCCTGCCGAAGCTTTCGTCGGTGAAAGAGAGAGGGGCAGAACGGGCAGCGACAGAAGCCACGCGTTGAGAGAGATCGGGGCAAGCCGTGGGTGTCGTGCCGATAGAGAGAGAAGCATCCAATTTGGACCCTTCGGGACATATTTTCTTGAGATCTGCGAATTATAGAGTCGATGTAAGGATCTCTAACCCATTTTTTTGGTTTGATTTAATATCTGTTATATTTTATATATTGTTTGGAGATTTTACTAACATATATATTATTTTTATATGCTTATCTGTTTATTCTATACATCCATGTATGTTTTACCGGTTGTTTGGTAATTTTATGTTGATATTTGAGATTTTGGGGATTAAATGTATCATAAATTATATGTTATTTTTCAGTATTTGGTTCCTATTTTATATTGGCAAACATGCCCAAAGTTTATGTACAATTAAAATTTGAGAATTATGATTTATGATCTATTTATGTTAAAATCTATGATTATCTGTATATTTACTTTTCATGAAAAAGCATCTATTAAAGTATGAGATTTAAGTCCATATGAACATGAAAATATATATATGTATTATCAAGAATATAAAATTATGAATATGTATCATGAAATTAAAACGTTATAATCTGTTATCTATTTTTGTATTTTCTCCAAGAGTGAGAAAATCAAGGGAAAATGATTATAAATATTTGCTTAGAGTTTTTAATATAAAATATGAAAAGAAATCAAGAAATTGGACAAAGAATTTTTTTCAGATGATAGTATTATCTAACATGCCTTAGGATATTATAGTGTAGATTATTATCTAAATAAGTATCGCTTTTGGTCTCATCTAGTGGGAGATAATAGGTAGTACCATTTTGTCTTCGAAATGTAAATAAGGAAGAAATGACCTTTGATTTCAGTGGACTGAACACAATCTATCTTGTCTTCAAGATGTAAATAAGAAAAAAATATCACTACGTTGTACGATTTTGACCTTTGATTTTATGGATTAATAAAATTCACATATCGATCGAATGCTCGATTAGCTGGTAAGGCCTACTAGCCCTGATCTCTAAATAATAAAAAAAATTTATATATTTTAGAATATAAAGAAATTAGAAATAAAATGTGAAAAATTTTAATATTATTTGAAAATACTATTTGATCATATTTTATGTTATATATGCATTATGATCCTATTTCATTCCTACGATTTATTTTAAAGTATATTACATTTATTTATTTATTTGATTTATATTTATACTTTGTTGAGCATTTGGCTCACTTTTTTGCTATTTTTACTAACCTTCAGATGAGTAGGAGATGCAGGAGTTCTTGCCCAGCGAGCTTGATTGAAGATTCGGAAGAGTTTAGGCTTGTTGGTCATGATGTTTAGGTATTATTGTATTTGGATATGTTTGGATTGTTTTGCTTATTATAGATTAGTTAATTTGGTTTCCGATCAAGTTTTTTGATATATTATAGATTTTCAGGCGATATTATTAGCTCGTGTGATATTTTATGATGTTTAAAACTACAGATATTATGTTTAATCATGGACAGGATTATTTTTTTGTACTGGATTATTTTATATAAGTGAAATAGGATGTTTCACATGTGCAGGTTCAAGGAAGTTTATTAAGGATATATTTTTCCTTCCGCGATATTGTTGGATATATATGTATATGTTGGATTGATATTTTTGTAGGCATCTTTCTTTACTAAAGGTCCGATATTATATTTTTGGCTTAGTGTCGGAGCCACTGATATTGTGGAATAATTTTGGATCCTGTGTATTTGTTGTTGAGATATATATATTGTACAGGGGTATTGTATAGGTTCATATTAGTTCGATGGCCGTTTTATAGTCAAAATCTTGTCGATTTTCGGTTAGAATTTTTAGGATCGTCACAGATATATAGACAGTATGAGTACACTACAGGTATAACCTCTAGGAGGATTACTAGGGTAGTGGGGATACCATAGATATTAGGTAATCTCATGATATTTACTTAACTGTTGGGGGTGCAAATACGCAGCCTTTAGTTCACTATAACATAATAAGATTTATGGATATTATTATTAACTTATATAGTGGAGATTATTGTTATTATATAGTAGAGATTATTGTATCTCGTATCGTGGTGACCTCGTATTGAGTTGATAATCAAATTCATTAGAATTCAAGTTACATTCCTGATGGCTTTTGGGTCGTGGATACATGCTATTGAATATTGTATGGTAGCTTACATATCACATGTTATTATTGATTTTTTAAATCTAATGTTATAATTTGAAATACTGATTTGCATTTCTGTATTGTTATATTTACTTTTTGGGTATTCAATTCACTATTATTGTAATGTACCGATTTTCGGTCGGTAGAGGTTGGCCTGCTGGGCGCCCGAGGCGGTGCCGTGGCACTGGGTTGAGTGGACCCGTGCCTATTCGGAGCTCGAGTGCTTGTGGCATGCATGGGATCTAGTGAGCCTACATTCGTTGGGCGCCGACCCAAATATTTAAAACCGCGAGGGTTTTACTTCGGCCAAATTTTGGCCTCCATGCATGGGAAGAGAGAGAGGGAGAAAGAGAAGAGAGGAGGGGATCGAATCCCATGAGTCCGAATCCATCCGAGAGCTAGTTATAAAAGTGGTAGATCGAGTCGAGGTAAGTACACTCATACTCTCATCTTTCATTTTCTTACACCTTTATTTCGTTTTCTTCTGGTTTCTTCATTCTGATACTTGAATAAATTTATATTTTGTATTGCCCATAATCTATACAACATAATACATCGATTGCATGTCCAAATATCGAGCTTTGGGTGGTATATTGCTCTCTGAAAATCCTAACTCCCGCGTGGTACTGTTCACCTGAGCCAGAGCCCTTTTTACCCAAAACTTTTGGAGACTTTTGCTTAATTTTGGACTAAAATATTATTACTCATAACCTATATAAGTTAATTAATCGATTGGATATCTGATTTGATGATTTCATGGGAAAATCTGTCCGCCGGAACCCTAAGATGTGTCTGGACCATGTTTGGTCAATTATTTGAGGTTTTTTGCATGAATTGGACTAAGATAATTTTTACCCATGACGTGGGCAAGTAATTGTGTGAATTTTATACCAAAATTTATAGTTTTTACCCTTTTTTGGTTAAGGAACCCTAAAACCACGGCCCGGAGGAATCAACTGTTTAAATTGAAAATTATAGATAAGTTGACTCGAAGATATTATTACCCGCACCATGAATAAGTTAATTTATCAGTTGGGTATCGAAATTAGTTGTTTTGTATAGTTTTATACTCTCTGGAACCCTAACCCATGCACCTCTTTGAACTTTATCCGAATTAATCATAAATATGCATGATTTTAGCTCCGAAAATTATGATGCATGAAATCGCAAAGGAATTTGTCATCCGGACACTTCAAGGACATAATAGGGTCATTATGGTAAGAATTTTCTAATTATCCCAATCATATGATGAATCACGCACGTATCATGAATACAATGTTTTGAATATTTCAAAAATCATGTTATGAATCGTTTATGAAAGAATTAACGATTGAAAACTTTAAATATTTTGTCTGGCATAATCAAAAAGAGATTTCTTGATCATTCTAAGTTTCAAGAAATGTTGTGTATGAACTATGACATGTGATGAACCAAGCTCAATAGGAATAATAAAATATGAACCTGAATAAGTTTAAAGGAAAAAGAACCAAGAAAGGATATTTTACAATTAAGCAATGAACCGACGAACTGTACTTCGGAACAAAGGAGAAAGAACTAATGAAATTATGAAACGCTTCCTAGTAGAATGGGAACAAAAGACTATGAGCAAAGAATTATGTCCTTAAAAGCATAAGTTTTCTAAGGAAATAAGAAACTAAGAACATGGACCGAGAAAACTGGACAGTATACTTTGGCCTACCATTGATATTGTAGTGGAGACTCAATGAATGCTCTAACCACGTATCTTGGCCGCTTATTGTAGCAGGTGATATTCCTTGACAAAGTTTAGTGTACTGTAGTGGAAGTCATTGCCTATTATGAATGGCGCTTGAGGCATATGATTACGGCCCAATCTATAGGGTTGATATGTAGATGGCCCCCCTTTGGGTCGAGAATAGGAGGATATCGGCCTTAGATTGTGTGAACTGAACATAATCCAGGCAACGATCGACTACTCCTTTGGTTAATACGGTCTACTGACTCAGATCCGTCAACAAAGTAATTTGCAGCAATGAATGGATAATTAAGAAAATGACAAGGAAACGAATCAAAGAAATATGTAATGAATTATGAATGCATTCCTTCCTAAAATCACGAACTAAATCTCATATACAACTTTGTCTTTCATATATGCATTATTATGTTTCGAAGATGAAATTATGCATGTCCTTGATATATATATTGCACTTGCTGGGCTTTTAGTTAACCCTTACTTCTTCTTGTCTCTAGAGTATCACAGGCCTACACCTGATCGAGTAGAGTAGAGGATTGTTAGTCAGAGACTCAGAGATGCTAGAGGATAGCTTGAAGTTTTAGTTTATGAAATCATAACTTTTGGAGCATTTTTATTGTTTTGATGGTCATGTATATTGTCAATGATGATGTTATTTTTTCTATAAATTAGCTTATGCTGTATTTGGTAAAGTGTAGTTGCTTTCACAGGTTTATTTGGTTTATTAATATACCTAGTGGCATCTTATCTGAGCCGATGTCATACTCAAAGTTGTGACGTCGGTGTCATATACTGTTAATTATGATTTTTGGATCCTGTGTGGTATGTTGTTATTGCTGGATGTGTCAGAGTTGATTTGGATAAAATTTTGGATGTGTTGAGGTTGTATTTATGTTATTCAGAAATTTTACACAGGTTTTGTAATTGGCCAACATCTGTATTACGGAGAAAACTTTGCTAGATTTTTGACAGAAAATGCGGCCCGTCACAGTTGTATTTTCTTGGCTCCAAATTGAAGAGGTATCGTAGTTGCTAATCAAAATTTGTAGGATTATTGTTGAGCATTAAGTAGCAGTGATTTTGGAGTTAGCGATGTATGGTGAGAGTGCAAAATATTTTTTTATCTTTTTTATTTCTTTTCTACATAGTGATTGGATATTTATGATTGATATTGTGTCCCTTAATTTCCGTGGATATATTAGATGTTTTGTTATCTTATGTTTTTAGAGGATTGATTTACATTGATATATTACATTTTGAGTTCACTTATATTAATGGATATTGAAATTTATGATGGATAATTAATAATTTTGGATGGTTTGATATTTTTTGCGTGGACGGTGTAAGTTGGGCCTGAAGACTCAGGTCTAGTTTGCCACATCAATACTTGTCCAGCACACGCTCCTGTGGACCCTAATATGAAACTCCTAAAGGAAAAAGGATAATTGTTTGATGATTGAAATTAATATTATAAGTTGATTGAAAAATTAAATTATCTTACTATTATCTAACATAATATTTTATATACAATTAGTGTGACAAATCAATTCAGAAGTTTCTTGAATTCTTCATTGGAAAGCTATTTCACTTTTTGGAAAGCTATTTCACACTATTATATATTTAAAGAGTGATTTGTGACTTGGAAAATTACATAAATCAAATGGACATATTTAGGTAGAAGGATTTATAGATGCAAACTAGGTAGGATTTCCTTTTTATAGATGATCTACTATGGTATATGATACATTTCTTGGTAGTAACCTTGTTTTATCGCACAGTTGTGACGGACTCGACTGTAAAATATCATCTGTTATAATGTCCGTCAAATTAAATACAAATCATAATATAAAGATTCATCGAAATAAACATCCATATATACACAAGATCCACAACATGCCACAACCTTGTAGCTTCGACAACAAGTCAAATTATGTTACCTTGTTGGACCCTAATTCGGGAAGATGCTTGCAAATGTCATCAAACCTACGGAAGCATTTCATAATCCAACATGCATTCTAGATTTCAACTAAACATACATCTACTTCCTTAATTACAAAATTATATATATATATATATATATATATATACATACATACATACATACAATCCTTCGGCCCAAAACAATCACTATTATACCAAACATACAAAAGATCATGTTTAAAATACATTATGCAACATCCTTAAGCCCTAAAAACTAAGTACTTATCCTTCATTCTTGCTCGTTGGGTATAAATTTGTGTTGATCATCTAAAGGGTTTGCAAAATAGTAAAAAGTGAGGCAAATACTTAACAAGGCACATATATACATCAAGGAACACACATACTTTAACTTAAAATAAAATAATGCATATAAGAAGGAATAAGAGCAAATGAATAACCATTAAACATGATTAGAAAAGTAATACTTTCATGATACATTTCAATATTTCTTAAATTCCTTTCCATTTTCTTATTTATCAATAGTGATGAAAACTTATTTTCGTTGGGGGACCAAGGCCAGTAGGTCTTACTAGTTAAAAAAACAATTCATTGAAGTTTGGATTGTGTTTGCTCATACACAATTAAAAGCCGTATCCTTTTATTCAAGACCAGATGCGGGCCGTTTATATATAACCCTATAGATGGGGCCTTAGCCGCAAAGTGGTCCTTAGCAAATATTGATCTTCCACTATATTATATTAAGGCATGTCGAAATATATTATCTAATGAATATTAGTTGGTTCAATTTCTTAACTTCTTAATTTCTCATAAAATTCTACTCTTAAGTCCATTCATTATTATTTCTCACCATTTTTAGAGAATAGTTCATAAGTCCTTAACTTAATTACAGAATCTCCCTCCATAATTCCTTTCCATAAAGCTTGCACATGTTTACCATGGTCATTTCTTAATCATGTAGTTCAATAATAATGCAAATACAATAAAATATCTAAATAATAAAAAAAAACATGCTATACAAAAATAAAATACACAATATATTTTAAGCACGCATAAATAACATGGAATAAATTTGAAACTCATAACTAGAAGCACAACCATGTAGAAATAAGATTATTAGACTCTAAACATAGAGAGAAAATTTTCAGAACATGGATATTTCAGATATAGATAAATAAATGGTGATTTTTAATAAAGTTTACTATTAAAACATGGAAATGTAGCAAATATGTACATTTTTTAAATTCTTATTTCAAAATCCCAATTAAGTTGAGTATGAGAATAATAATACTTAAAACGAACGGGAATAAATAACTACAAATAAAAAGAAGTTTAGAGTGTACGTATCTTGATCTGATCTACTAGTTTTCTTACTCGGATGGTCCGAATTCATGCTATCGGGACCTCTCCTTCCCATTTTCTCTGTTTTTGTTCCTTCATCTTCGCCTCTCTCTCTCTCCCCTTTGCTCAAAATTGTGAAAAAATGGCGGAAAAGGAGCAGGTGGTGCCTTTGAACAACTCCGGTGCTTGAGCATCGGCTTAGCGCCGCTCAAGCATGGGTGTTCTGGAAATCACGTTCGAGCAAACCTCATGTGCTCATTGAGCGCGACTATTCTGGAAAATGTCCATCGGGTGCACCTTGAGCGTTCCTCAGGTATTGGGTACTTAATTCCTCAGGCGCGACTATTCCCACATTCATTTTTTGCTTCCGATACTTAATTTTTTGGGTACATTAAGCCTAAATTTAATTATTATATTAGTTTAATTACTTATAATTATAATATTTTAGATATTGGAACCTCATAACTTTCTCCCACTTATAAAATTTTATTCTCAAAATTTTCAAATCCTAGAAATCAAACAAGCACACTTACCTTGGAAAAAATGGAAAATTTTCTCCCGAATCTCATCCTCCTTTTTCCACATGGCCTCCTCTAGGGTACGATTCCTCCGTAAGATTTTGACTAGCCAAATCATTTTTGTTTGAAGTACTTGGCTCCTACGATCTAAAATCTACACAGGCTCATCGACATATGACAAATCCTCGCTAATCGATAGAGGGTCGTAATCAATAACATGGGTAGGATCATAGACGTACTTACAGAGCATTGACACGTGAAAAATATTATGCACTTCTCCCATAATCAGTGGCAAGGCCAATTGATAGGATACCTCTCCCACTTTCTCCAAAATCTCTAATGGGTTGATAAACCTCAGTTTCAACTTTCCATTGACTCCAAATTTGGATTCAATCTTCAATGGAAATATCCTTAAGAAGATAAAATCCCCAATTTCAAATTTCAGCTCTGATACTCTTCAAAGGGCATAACTCTTCTGTTGGCCTTGGGCTACTTTCATCTTCTCATGGATTAATTTGATTTTATCAGATGTTTCCTTAATAATCTCTAACCCCTTAAGCCGTTTATTACCCATTTCTTCCCAATGAAGAGGTGAACGGTACTTTCCTCCATACAACGCTTCAAAAAGAGCTATCCCAATACTTGTCTGATAGCTATTATTATATGCGAATTTCGTCAAAGCTAAATAATGATCTAAATTGCCTTTCAGTTCCATCACCACGGCTCTTAGCATATCCTCTAAAATCTGAATGGTTCGCTCAGACTGCTTATCCATTTGTGCGTGACAAATTGTACTAAACTTTAAATCCGTCCCCAATTCGTGATGCAAACTCTCTTAAAATTTTGAGACAAACTTTAGGTCTCGATTTGATATGATAGTCACCAGGACTCCATGCAATCTTATTGTTTTATTAATATACATATCAGCTAATCAGTCCCTTAAATAAGTCACCTGAATGGATAGAAAGTGCAATGATTTTGTGAGTCAGTCGACAATTATCCAAATAGCATCATGATTCGTAGTTGTCACCGGTAATCCTAACACGAAATCCATGGATATGTTTTCCCATTTCTAATTAGGAATAGGAAAGAGCTGTATAATACAGGATGGCTTTTTACGTTCAGCCTTTAACTGCTAACAGATTAAGCATCTCTCCACAAAGGTCACAATTTCCTTCTTCATATTCCTTCACCAAAATATTTTCTTCGGATCCTAATATATCTTATTAATTTTTGGGTGGATTGTATAACTGGAGCGGTGAGCTTTTTTCATAATTTCTTCCTTCTATTCTCCAACATTAAGCACACAAATCAAATCCTAAAACCTCAAGACTCCATCAGCTCGAATATTAAAATCAATTATAGAGTCTTGGTTCAAATTTCCTGCAATGTTAACTAAGAATGGGTCACTCTTCTAATCTTCCTTAATCCACTTTAATATCTCCGGCTGGATTTGAAAATATAATAAAATTATTTGATTTCCTAGGGTATATCTCTAGATATCATATTTTTTCATGCATTCCAATATCACCATCTCCTTTACCCTTAAATGAGCCATGTAACTCGTTTGACGGTTCAGAGCGTCCGTTACCACATTGCCCTTACCAGACTAATACTGGGTTTTACAATCAAAGTCCTTTAGATAGTCCATCCATCCCCTCTGCCTTATATCTAACTCTTTCTAAGAAAATAGATACTTGATGCTCTTATGGTCTAAATATACCAAGAATTTGTCACCGTACAAATAATGCCCCTAGATCTTTAAAGCAAAAATTACCACAACAAGCTCCAAACATGCTTCGGGTAATTCTTCTCATGAATTTTTAGCTGTCTTGATTTATAGGCAATCACTTTTCCATGCTATATCAGAATACAACCTGAAGCCATCCTATTCACATCGCAATAAACTTTAAATCCACCGGAACCTTTTGGAATCATTAGGATCGAAGTGGATGTCAATCGGTCCTGCAACTCTTTGAAACCTTGCTCACATTCCTTCGTTCGAACAAATTTAACGTCTTTCCTTGTTAATTGGGTCAGCAGCATGGAAATTCTAGAATACTTGTCCACGAACCTCCAATAATAACTCACTATCTCAAGGAAACTCCAGACTTTGGTCACTGATGATGGTCAACTTTAATTAACAACAGCTTTGATCAGCATCACGGTTTGTGACTGCAAAGGCCTTCCCTGGAACAATTGGCTTATTCTCCATCGGCCACTTAGGAACGGGACAATCTTTTATCATATGGTCGGACTTTTCACAATTAAAACAAGCTCCTAAACACTTATAGCACAGCTTCCCTCTATGGAACCTCCTGTAGTAATCACATGCATTAGCAGTCACTGGCAGACTTGGTGCTGCTGGCTGCTTTGCCTTCCTCTTCCCTTTATCTTCTGGCTTCGTCTTTCTAGGAGGTGCTCTAGACCCCAAGACTTAGCTAGCAGCTAAGCCTCTGTGATTCCTAACTTTCTTCCCAAAATATTATTCTCGCTCTAGCTCCTTCTCGAATATAAGAGCCTGATACAAAATCTTTCTATGATTACGCAACTTGTGCATGACCAGTTACTTCTTAATGTCGTCCCTCAGCTCGGATTGAAACTTTTGGTTTTTCTAGCTGGGTCATCAACTATGTACAGGGCGAATTGGGACAATTCAGTGAATTTGGCTTCATACTCAGCTATGATTCAATTTCCTTGCTGTAGCCATGAGAAACCATCCTCCTTCTACTCTCACATTTCAAAGAACATCTCCTTGAACATCCTCCAAGTAATTTGGTCCTCATCAACGTCCGTGGCTCTCTTTTACATCGACCACCAATGGTTAGCTTCACCCTACAACTTGTATGCCGCAAAAGTCATCTTATCTTCTTCAGGGTAGCGAATAAGGGTGAAAATCTTCTCGATTCTTCTGATCCATGCCTCCGCCTTAGATGGGTCTGGATCTCCCAAAAACACCATTGCCCTCTCATTGTTAAATCGGTTATAAGCTGTAGCTTTCGGATTTGCTAGAGCTAGAGCTAGAGCGGGGATTTGGGATGGCTCAGGATGGCGATGTCCATTAGCCATCATCTCTATAATGTCAGCCATTCTTCTCATAATGTTCAAATATTTCTCTTTTATGTTCAGACAAGAGTCGGCTCCAGAGCTTTTCCCTCAGATTGACATTCTGAGTCCCTATCAATATAATATCAACAATGGAATAAGATTTTTGCACCAACCTTCATGAAACTACCTAAACAGGGATTTTAACCTATACTTCGAGTCTAATCAAGTCAACCTAACCCTCAAACCAAAGTCAATCAACCCAAATCATAAGGCATCTCCCGAACCATTCTCTGATAACACCACTGACAGACCCAACTACAGAATATCACCTGTTCGAATATCCGTCAAACTAAATACAAGTCATAATATAAAGATCCATCAAAATAAACGTCCAGATATACTGATGATCCACAACATGCCACAACCTTGTAGCTCTAACATTGAGTCAAATTATTTTACCTTGTTGGGCCTAATTCGGGAAGATGTCTGCAAATGCCATGAAACCTGTGGAAGTATTTTGTAATCTAATGTGCATTCTAGATTTCAACTAAACATACGTCTACTTCTTTGATTATAAAATAAAAAATATATATATACATACAATCCTTCGGTTTAAAAGAATCACTACTGTACTAAAAATATAGAAGATCATGTCTAAAATACATCATACAACATCATTAACCCTAAAAACTAAGCACTAATCTCTCATTCCTGCTCTTAGGTATAAACTCATACGGATCGGCTGAAGGGTTTATAAAACAGTAAGGGTTAAGCCAAATGCTCAGTAAGGCTCACATATACATTAAGGAACATGCATACTTTATATTTAAAATAAAATAGTACACATCAGAAGGAATAGAGTAACAATCTAAGTTCCAAAACATAATGATCAGGAGGTAATCAAAATTATAATAATCAATATTAGGCTTAATGTACATGGAAGCATATGTATCAGAAGAAAAATCAGAAGATAGTGGGCTGCTGTTTGCTGGTGTGTTTCCAGCGTGCGCTCGAGCGCAGTAGTTAGGCGGCAATTCCAGATTCGTTAGCGCTCGTTGCACACTCATCTCGCGCTCGAGCACCGGCCTGCTTATAAAAGCGTTGAGCACGTGTTTCTCTGCCATTTTCATCATTTCTAGAGAAAATAAGAGAGAGAGGGAAGAGAAAGAGAGAGGTGGAGAATGATGCTCTCGAGTCTGAATTCATCCAAGAGCCAGTTAGAAAAGTAACAGATCGGGTCGAGACAAGTACACTCATACCATTCTCTTTCATTTTCTTACACTTTTATCGTATTTTTTTCAAGTATTCTCGTTCTGATACCTGGTTAAATTTATATTTTATAGTTTCCATGATCTAAGCATGCATATATGTAAATTTGTTGCCGAAATATGTAGATTCAATATGTTTTCGGACAACACAAACCCTAACCCATGCGCCTGGACATGTTACCCACAAAAATTTGGGTTATTTGCTAAATTTGGGGTTAGAATATGAGTACCCACAATTTGGATATGTTAATTTATTGATTGAGTATCTGAATTTATGATATTATGTGAAGTTTCATCCGAGGAGACCCTAACCCATGCTTGGATACCATTAATGTATTTAAGTGGGTTTTGATGCATCAATTGACTTAGGATAATGATATTCCATGAGATGAATTTGATGATATACTCCTTGGATGTCTGAAATTTTTGCAACCATTATCCAAATTTGAAAACTATTCATGTGCACTATTTGTGTGGATACTAGTGAGGTCATTGAACGATGTTCTACATAATTTCTATGTTTAATTGCTAATCAAGTGATATGTATTTGTATAAGTTCAAAAGTAGAATCTAGAAGCTTTGGCTTGTGCAATTACAAAGGAAATGAGTATTCGAAAGCCTCTCAATTCAATATGCTTCTTATGTTAATAATTTTGAATCTTCTCTGTGCATATGATATTTGTACATTAAGTTAAATTATAAAAAAATATAAATCCGCAATCAAGATAATAAGCACTATAAATAATTGGAGGAAAGTTTCACGTTTGGGAAATTGACGAATGTGATCTCCCAGATGGAGATATTTATGAAATAAGTTTAGTGAATCATCCCTCAAAAGAATAAGTAAGCATAAAATTAGGACCACGAATTTATGTTTGGATAGATAATGTCCTTTGGCATGATATGGGTATCTTAGTAGAGACTTAAGGATTACACTGACCACATATTAGAGTCGGTGATACTCTTGACAAGCCTTAAGATGTTATTGTGGAAGGATGAGGACTGCCACTAGGCCCTGAAGGATATGGGAGCATATGTGATATAAATAGGAATATGACTACAACATGGTAGCAAAGATATGAATATGAATATCGCTACCTTAGGTAGCAAAGATATGATATGAATAAGGCTACCGCAGGGTAGCAAATATGAATTTGATATGATACATGCGAAATCATACATGAGAGATGCTATGAGATATGACATGTCATATGAATTATGGCCTTAAATCATAAGGAGTATCATGATTATTTCCTTAACCTCCCGTACCTTTTGTTCGGAAGGCTTACTAACCTTGGTCTGCAAAGATAAATAGTCATGAATAATATTAATACTTCAAAGAGAAGTGAATTGTATCCCAAGCCTGATTAAGCATGGTCATGTTTATGCACCTCTTTCATATTCATCTATCTTTCTTCTGCTTAATGTTATTATCACTTATTGCCTTTATTTATGATGTACTTACTGAGCTATTAGGTGATTTTTACTTCTTCTTCTTTCCAGATGAAATCCACGAGCCATCGTCTGATTAGTTAGAGTAAGGAGAGAAATATACTTAAGAAGAATTGCTGCTCTTGGGAGGCATAGAGTCTTGAATATGTTTAATGTATTAATATGTAAATAGTCAAGTTAGAGTAATATTATGTATTAATTGTGGCATGATGTTTATTTTTTTATTGTTATTGTTATGCTTCCGTATAGCTTATTGATTTAGTTATGCTTTTGCATTCATTTGGATGTTTGGATTTTTATTTAGGCCTAGATGGCATCTCTATTTAGATCCAACATAATAGTTAGGAGTACTGTATTAGAGTCATGGATGATATGCCATTTGTTGGTCCTATGTATATATGTCGTGGTTGAATAATGAAATTTGGATATTTATATGTTTGTACAGGTGTAATTAAGCAGATTGTATTTATGATTTTTGTCCAATTATAAAGAAAACTCTGCCAAATTTTTTACAAAAATATATATATTAAAATTGAAAGGCAAATTAGTTTTATTTGATTATGGCAATTAACAGTGGGTCTTAAAAGATAGGACATGTTCCGTTATAAATGGTTTTCATCTTTCTGCTACTTAATGTCGTTATCACTATTTATTGTCTTTATTTATGATGCATTTGTTGAGCTATTAGCTCACTCTTACTTTTATTTTCTTCTAGATGAAAGCCACGAGCCACCGTCCAATTAGTTTGAACAAGGAGAGGGATATACTTAAGAAGAATTGCTGCTCTTGGGAGGCAAAGAGTCTTGAATATGTTTAATGTATTAATATGTAAATAGTCAAGTTAGAGCAATGCTATGTATTAATTATGGCATGATGTTTATTTTTTTATGTTTATTGTTATACTTTCGCCGGTAGTTTATAAATTTAGTTTTGCTTCACCATTCATTTGGATGTTTGGTTTTTTGTTTAGGCTTAGCTAGTATCAGTATTTAGATCAAATATAGTAGTTAGGAGTACTGTGTTAGAGTTATGGATGATATGACATTTGTTGGTCATGTGTGTATATATTGTGGTTGAATAATAAAGTTTGGATATTTATATATTTGTACAGGTGTAATTAAGCAGGTTATATTTATAGTTTTCGTCCAATTATAAAAGAAACTCTATCGAATTTTCTGTAGAAATATATATATTAAAATTGAAAAGAAAATTAGTTTTATTTGATTAAGTATGGCAATTAACGGAGGGTTTTAAAAGATAGAACCCGTTTCGTTACAAATATGAGCGAATGAATAACCATTAAACATGATTACAAAAGTAATACTTTCATGATACATTTCAATATTTCTTAAATTCCTTTTTGTTTTCTTATTTATTAATCATGCTTGTGACGGAACGAATTTTTTTTCTAAGAAACTTTCGTCAAGACATAAACAGGATTTAGGACCAAAATACAAAGTATAATTTATGTAGAAATTTTGACAGAGTCTCCTTTGTAACTGGATAAAAATCTAAAAAAATAACCTATACAGAACCTGTATAACCAACTAGTACAAGCACACAACTATTGATTTACACCATAATTTTTCCTACAACACGCGCACACAGGACTACAGATATCATCCATGGCATTAATCCATCAAACCATCTGCTACATTAACAGTTCATGAGTGAGATGCTATCTAAGACCTGTACAGAGTCTCCAAAAGTATACGACGAAAGCAAAACTATTAACGTGCAGAAGTATAGTTTCCTATTCATCACATGCATTACGTGCATTTTAATACCAAATCCATATATATATAAATGTCCATAGGTATAAAATTCATATACAAAATCACATATTCAGTCAAGTCTTGACATCCAACTGAATTTCTTTGACGACTACAAAATGCTTCAAATCCTCAAAAGTCTTCAAAAGATGCTTTAAGTCACTCTTTCTCGTTAGGTACTAACTCTACAGTCTCATTTGGAGGAAAAAAAAATAGTAAAATAGTGAGCTGAGACCTAGCAATGTATATACAAATATGCAGTAATTCAGTTATGAAGAACTGTTATAAAACTATACAGAAATAAAATGGTTATGCAGAATAGATCATAGAAAACAGAGAAAGCACAATTTGACTATAATTAAACTTAGAAATCAGAGATCAGTGCAATTCAGAAAGTAGAGTCAGAAAGCAAAATCAAAATGTAAAGTAAAATAGTTTCTCTTTTAAATCAGTACAGAACAGAAATTGGTACAGAACAGTGGTACAAAACAGTAACGGACCATGCTAGTAGACCCTACTAGCTGAGGGGTGAATAATTGAGGATAGATTGTGTTCACTTCACACAATCAAAGGCCATAAACAGAAATAGAAGATCCCGTCCCATGGGATCGGTACAAGTGTGCCTCCCGATGGTAGGCCAGAATCAGAATCTTTCATCCTCATCATAACGCCCCGAGGAAGGGCGGACCATATATAACTCCATGGACAGAGTTATTCTCGATCACCACCATAACGTTCTAAGGCATATCAAAAAATCTAACATGAGTGTAATCAGTCCTGGGTCTTAAATAACAGTATCAAAAATAACTTCTTAACTGAAAACCTTCCATCGCATCAGAGTTTCACAATGACCCTTCTGTTAACTTTAGAATGTTCAGAATATATAGTAACGATCTAAAAATCCCTCAATTTTACTTCAGAAGTTCACAATGATTTATTGGTATAACGAAAGCTACGGTTAAAAATCATTAAAACCCCTTTATT
>JAOVVI020004180.1:0-17971 GCA_028571085.2 Nepenthes alata | reverse complement strand
TGCATAGAATGTCAAAATAACAAAAGCTACATCATCTTAATGATAAGGCTATGTCGTTATATATTTTTAACTTATAGAGTAATTATAAATCCAGAACTTATAAACTAAAAAATGTGATATTTTTAGTTGGTATTGTGGTGTTGTGTAATTTTGTTTGATACGCTTTTGCTTCATATGGGGTTGTGAAAGAGGTGGAGAGGATGGCTTACCAATATGGCCAATATCCTTCTAATTATCATAATCTGAGGTATTAGACAACGGTTGTTGAAACAGGGCATCTTGAACTCCCTTTAGAGAACAATTTTGGACCCACTGAAATTTAAAATTACAATCCAGCTTATTATATTGGCCATTCTACGTACATCAACAATCATTCGAAAGTGACTGGCCAAAATAACGACGCCAAAAAAGCTAGCCTTTATTTCCATCATACTATTGGTTCCCTTGTATTATAGGGTACCCAACAAAATAGTTTGGGCTCTTCTGATCTTCTATTATGCTGTCCGGTAGGGCTGTTGGACCATCACATCTATTCTAGTCAATTAGGTGCTGTATTCCGATTCATGAAAATACCACCCTTCCTGACCACCGTTAATTTCTTGAAGCCAATTTTACCCATTTATTAACATGATCGCGATCATACCCGCCTTCATTGCCCGTAATTACAAGTTGATGGGTACTAATATACAATGCCAATCTTAAGATCCATTCTCCTGGGACTAGACTTTGATGTCATGGAGACCCAGTAGACCCAGGAGGTCCAGGCGCCAAAGCCAGCTCGTGTAGTGTAATGGACTTAAAGTCCACTCAGGCCCGTGGACTTAAGATGGGCCTCGAACGTCACCCCATTTGCAAAATCAGCGTGCCAGAAATTCGATGGCTGACTCTGTTAGGATGCAAGATGAATGATGGCCAGCAAAGTATGAGCCTTGTAGAAATGACATCGCATCAGGCTTATATGCATGCAACGTTCCTGACACGACAAAATGGATTTGTAAAGTTGGTGGCAGGATCCCCTACACACGCCAACACCACGTGGACTTCCCTCAAAGAAAAGCTCAATTACTATAAATACATTAACACTTATCAAGTAAAGGATCCAGCATATATACTCGCTTAGCCATTATAAAGAGAAAGAGAAGAAAAAGAAAGACTTGAACATATTTTGTAATATCCTTGTAGTCAAGCACATTATAGTGAAATAAATTCTCGAACCAAATTTTCGTGATTTTTCCCTCTCATTCAAATGAGAGCTTTCTACGAAAAAATATTGTGTCTTGTCTTTCTCTCTCACTCTTTCCATCTTTCAATTTTATATTCTATATTCTAAGAGAAAGTCCATACTCTGTGTTATACGGGTTCCGTCCGAGAACACTCATAGGATTCGAGGAATCTTTTGAGCCTTCATCTGTACGATAGTCAAAATCCAAGAACGCAACACAAGTCATCTAATGAAAGCAACAACACACTGGATATTTAAAACTAATGTAGCCTACTTGGAACTAGTTTTATGGGAATGTTATCAGTTTCTCCTGCCATAGTTTATAAAAATTTAGAAAATGTTGTTTAAATTTACGAATACATGGAGAGATTGAATAAATATTTTTTTGTGAAATTATAAAATTAAAAAAAATTAAAACTTTAATATATATAAATAAATTACCTATCTAGATGTTTAAATTAAATTATCAACATTCCCATACATAGGATATAAACAAAATATGAAAATAGAAAGAGTACAATATTTTAGTAATAAAGAAAGAACTCTTAAATAATTTAATCATACAAAAAAATCTTTCAGGCTATGAATTGCCAACTAAAAATTTATTATACGAGAAAAGTTAACTTTTAAACTAATCAAAAGATGTGTTAGATCATCTAATTGAGTAATTTTGAACATGTAACTATTTAATACCATTATTAAATTTGTAAATCCGTTACTATCCAAATTTTCTTTTATTTATTTGATCAAACACTTCCAACTAATCAACGCCTCAAATCTACACAAGTGCAATACAATGAAGCTCCATAGATTGCGGACTATTGATTTTGAAGTTATAATTTCATATCAAGTAAGAGATATTATGACTATAAAATGTATACGTTAGAAACAGGATCTCATAAGAAAAGAATGGTTTTGCCAATTCTCACAATTTCTCTATTGGATGCTTGATGAGGATTTTCTCTCAAATTTCACACCAATTAATTTTTTTTTTTTTGGTACTCAACATAATTTAAAGTATATAGAAGTTTTGTAAGAACATGTTTGCTCAAAGCAATTGAATGGAATGGATAATAGACAAAAACTGTGTTTTCACTTGAATTGAAGTTACACAAATATCGCTCAAATAAGGTATCAACATTCTGCTTGAGCTTCTAATGTATGAATGACTTACAGTCCTATTTTGAAGCCCCATAGTTTGGGCTATTATCTTACAGATAATATGCGGTTAGTCTTTAGATGCTCTAAGTCTAACGGTCTATCTTTTGGGTTACTTGTAATATTGATACATATTCTTAATTGTTTCTAGTCACATTCCAAAAAACTTACGAGCATATGTTGATTTGATCTACAATTTTGCTCGAACTTTAATTACTCAAGCCCACTGATAAGTTTCGCGTGAAATATTATTCATTGAAAAATTAATCATTTTACTTTAAGTATATATGAATCTAAAACTTACACCTAAAAATAAGTTATAAAATAATATATTTATAATATAATTTAATATCATAAATTTTATCAATATACAAGATAAGTTTAACACAAACTTTTGACAGAAACTTTTATTAGTTGTTCAAACATAATTAAAGTAGCTTTAGACATCAACAATTTTAATATATATAACAATGATAATTTATAGATTCAAACTACTACTTTTATCTTTTCATTTCAATCTTTTGTATAAATAAAAAGTGCATAAATTTATCTATTTATTCTATCAAAAATCTTTATATAGTCCAACTTCCACTCTGATGGTGGGAAGAAATTATGTCTACATTAGGCTAAGTAGAACTATGATGATACAATGTGACAGGGAAGAGGATGCTCAGTTAAGTCTTTGTATTTTGGTGATACCGCGACCAGTCATAAACCTACTGAACTACATAAATTACCCTGTTAGGGTTATCGTTCGACATCAACCCATAAAAGCTATCTATTCACCCCCCGCCCCACTTTTCTCGCAGCTTTTAGAAACTGTATATACCAAGCTCATACCTTTTCTGCTCTAAATACAGGATATTATCGCAAAACTTGGGCAAATAATCCACCAATAGATCGAGCTTCTGTAGACAGGGAAGAACTTGCACCAAAGAAGCATGAAGAAGAAACAGGTGGTGATTAGAAGAGAAATTCCACAGAGAATTAGTTGTAGTACATCGGCTGTCCGGAGCATGAGATATGGAGAGTGCCAGAAGAACCACGCTGCTAGTGTGGGACGATATGTCGTCGATGGATGTAGAGAGTTCATGGCGAGTGGAGGGGAAGGGACTAGTGAGGCCCTTATATGCGCTGCTTGTGGCTGCCATAGGAACTTTCACAAGAAGGAAGTGGAAGCTGCGGAGGTTGTTTTTGAGCATCCTCCTCCTTCTTAAGTGCCGTACGTATATCTATCTATCCTCAAGTTAAAATAAATTGCTTCTCATCTCGCCCCAACGCCACACCCTCCAAAAACAAAAAAGCTGTATCTTAAAATTTCTCTGAGAAAATATGATACTGGCGAAAGTTACCGGATTTGTTATACTTAAAGCCTATTTATAAATTGGATTTGTAGCAGATCGCCTTGTGTAACGGTGCATCATCTCAATAGTCCTTTTTCTTTTTTTCTTTTTTTTTTTTACACTTGTTCAATCACCGATATTTTTCTCTAACACGTATATATGTCGGTGCCAAGTAACTTATTGCCAAAGTCTCTTTGCCTCGTTTTTCAAGAATCAAAATCAGATTCAATCTATATTGGAAACGAAGAAGTGGCTTTTGTCATGTTGTTAAGGCTGCTAAGGACTTTATGATGGGTAAAAAAGAAAGAAAAAACTCAAGGAAAATATAACGATAGATATCCTTTCAAATTGTATAATTAAGGTAGAAGTGTTGGAGAATAGGTGCCGGTCCAACATTAGAATCAAGAAAAGAAATGATAACAATAATCATATTCAATAGAAAGAGAGAAAAACAAAGCACACAATTTTACGTAAAAATTCTCTTCTAAATAAGGAGAAAATCACGGAACACTTAATTTATAAAAAATCTCACTATGTAAAATTTTGTTTATAAAAGCCCTTTGTTACAAAAATCCTTGAAGAATAGAGTAACAGCACAACTTTTTGTATATTGTATTTCTTACATTCACAAATTGTAGCGATGTACATATATACATATGGACCTTTTCGCCGGACAGCGTCTGCTCTACAAGTTAGTCACGTGTCCTACAAAATTTGTCACTTACTCTACAAAGTCGTCTTTTTGTCGTGAACTTTATCGGTAACCTCCTCAACAAAATCGATTACCAATTTTAAAAGTTAGCTATCTATTCTGCGAAGTTAGCTATTTGCACTGAATTTTGCAGATAACTAGCTTTCCAAACAGGCCACCCTCGGTCATTAATTAGGTCGTCCTCGGCCTTCGCATCGTGCCCTCGGTCTATCAGTCAGGTCGTCATCAACCTTTATATTAGCGCCCTTGGCCTTTGTATTAGCACTCTCTGTCGGCCTTTGTATCAGTAGTATGGATCGGGCTGGCCTCATCACTTCGACTTGACTGCACCACGTTGGCTGATACTTCACTCTAGCCATGTATCACCACTTCGGCCCAACACCTAGTATTGCAGTCATGCGTATTCTACCAAACCTGTCGTCCTACCAATCGGATATGGGCCCATATAGGAGTGACCCAGATCCCAACAAACTTCCCCTCACGACCGTGACGGAATGATATTCGTCATTCCAGTAATACTGTGACTAGCTTTAAGCTTCCCTTTCGGTAGTACCATGGTCATCATATTTGACCCATTCTCCTCAATTCTAATTTTGTCAAGTGCTAACAACCCCGAATTAATGATATCTCTCACCCAATGATATCGAATATTAATATATTTTGATCTGGAGTGAAATGAGAAGTTTCTATAAAGATAGATTGCACTTTAACTGTCACAAAGTACCACATACATCTCTTACTTGAAGCTAAGTCTCCGAACGAATTTCTTCATCCACAATATTTCTTTACTGACCTCTATTATACTAATAAATTCTACCTTAGTGGTCGAAAGAGTAACGCACTTTTTCAACTTTAACTGCCAAGAAACAGCCTTTTCAGCAAACTTGGCTATGTATTTCGAAGTCGACTTTTGGGAATCAATATCACTTGCCATGTCATCATCAGTGTATCTAACCAGATGTGACTCACTGCCTCCAAAACACAAATAATCTTAGATATCCCCTAAAGATATTTCAATATCCACTTTACTGGGGACCAATACTCTCTTCAAGGGTTCAATAGAAATTGGTTGACGGTGCTGACAGCATGAGCTATGTCCAATCTAGTACACACGATGGCGTACATCTGGCTACCCACGGCCGAAGAGTACAAAACGCATCCCATGCTTGCCTTTTAATCTTCCAAAGATGGACATCGTTGGTTGCTCAATCTAAAGTTGTTAACCAGTGGGGTACTCACTGGCTTGGATTTCTCTATGTTGAAACACTAGAGCACATACTCAATATAACTCTCTCGGGATAGCCACAACTTCCTTGCCTTGCGGTCATGAGATATCCTAATTCTAAGAATTTGCTTCGTCGGCCTCAAAATTTTCATGGCAAAAGACTGCCCAAATTGCTACTTAGCTCTTTGATTCGAGAGTCGTTATGTTTAACAATCAACATGTCATCTACATAGAGTAAGAGGATAACGAAGTCGTCTTTAGAGAATTTTTGCACGAAGACATAATGATCAGAAGTAATCTTTCGGTAGCCTTAGCCTATCATAATTGATTCAAAGTTCTTATACCATAGACACGGAGCCTATTTTAGCCCGTATAGGCCTTCTCTCATACGACATACCAGTCGTTCCTTCCCTTTAATTCAAAATCCCTCCTCCTATTCCATGTAAATTTTCTTCTCCAGATCACCATAAAGAAACACTATCTGTACATCCAATTGTTTCATCTCCAAATCAAGAACTGTAGCCAATCTAAGGGCTACTCGGATTAAGGATATTTTTACAACCGGGGCAGAAATTTCATTAAAATCAATACTCTTCCACTGGTTAAAGCTTTTCATAACTAACCTTGTCTTGTATCTAGGTTCTGGGCTATTTTCGTCAGCTTTCAAATGAAAAATCCAGTTATTCTTTAGGGTCAGCTTCTCCTTTGGCAACTCAGTCAGTTCGAAGGTATAGTTCTTAGGCAGTGAACTCATCTCGTTCTACATAGCCTCCATCTATTTCATATTGTGCTCGTCTTCCATAACTTCTCTAAAACTTTTTGGCTCTCGTCTATCAGTGAGTAATACATACTTACTAGCCGACAAATGAACAGATGGTCGTCGGTCTTTTGATGATCATCGGATAGGAACGACCTTGGCCAGCTCAGTAATGTTATGAGAAGTGTCATCATCCTCATCCTTGTCAGGTGTCGATATTCTTCATCGCCTTCCTCGGCCATACCTTGGCCATCGACCTCCAGATAAAGAGGTAACAACCGGATAGTTTCAACACTCGTCTTCTCAATCCGACTATTCTCAGACGCAACTTTCTTCTCCTTGTCGATGCCTTTAATGGTTTCATCCTCAACACACACTACATCCCTTGATCTAACAAGCTTCTTCTCAAGTAAGTTATAGAGTTTATATCCTAATTTGTCTTTCTCATAGCTTAAGAAGACACATTGCATCATCTTCGACTTTAACTTTATCATCTCATTCTTTAGGATATGGACAAAGATCTTGCATCCAAACACCTATAGATGGTCATAGGATGGTTCCTTCTCAGATCACATCTTCTCTGGGACCTCCCTATTCAATAAGCTAGTTGGCGATCTATTGATGACATAGGATGCGATTCTCAAATGCTTCTGCCCAAAATGATCCGGCAAGCTTTGCTTCTAAGAATACTCATCTGACTCTCTCCATCAACATTGATTCATGTGTTTGGCCATCTCATTCAATTGGGGTGTCTTCGGTGTCTGAAGTCAAATACGGTGCGACCGACAATAAGTATCAAAAGTTTCAATGTATTCACCACCATTGTCACATCAGATGCACTTTAATTTTATTACCATCTATCGTTCAACCAGAGTATGAAAATATTTAAAGAGTCCAAGGATTTGATCCTTCATCTTAAGTGGGTAAACCCACAACTTTCTTGAATAATTATCAATGAACGAGACAAAATATTGTGCTCTAGATCAATGAAAATGACTTTTTCTTAAATGACCAACATCGGTATGAACTAGATCAAGTGATTCGGCCTTCTTAGTGGACGAGTCTCCATGAAATGAGACTTGTCGTTGCTTCCCCGCCATGCAGTGGGGATAGGTCCTTAGCTTGGTCTCCTTCACGTCTAAAATGAGGCCCTTTCTAGCCAGAATACCTTTTTCATTCATGTGGCTCAACCGACGGTGTCACTGGTCCAAGGACTCCTCACTACTGGCAATGTTCACCTCTTCGATAGTAGCGGAGGCTTACAACACATATTGGCCGGACACCTTCCTTCCACGGGTAACTACTAGAGAACATCTAGTCAGTTTACATACCCCTTCGTTGAAGATATTGCATAATCTCTTATCATCAAATTTGTCTACCGAGGTTATATTCATATGTATATCTGGGACGTGTCAAGCATCCCTCAATAACAATCGAGTCCGTTGTTGGTAACAAGGGACACATCACCACAGCCGACGACCATGGACATCTTGTTATTTCCTATCTTCAGTACTCCAAAATCACCCGGAGTGTAAGTTGTAAAGAGTCCCCTCCGAGATGTAACGTGGAGGGATGCATCAGTGTTCACCATCCAGTCGGTCTCCTACTCGGCCACATTTACTACAGTATCTATCTCACATGTCAATTGGAGGTCACCTTCAGTGATGATTGAGACCGAGGCCTTCTTCTCACTTCATCCCTTATTGGCTCTGCTCTCATTGTCTATATTTTCACGCTTTCACTTGTATCGGTGCCTTTTAATGTGACATTTCTTTCCGGAGTGGTGGCATTCGAGGTTTTAATATATCGACCGAGGCTTAGTTTGATCTTTCTCTCCAGGCTTAGGGTCGCGCCCTTTACTCTTTCCCCGTAAGTGGAGTTCCCTTACAACCGACGTCTCACCTCCTTGTTCAACACGATTCCCTTTGTTATTTCTAGAGTTACCACACCATTGGGAACGATATTGGCAATGGTGATTTGAATCACTTCCCAGGAGTCTGGTAGGGTCATCAACAGCCACAGGCCCAGCAGCTCATCTTTGAAATTGATGCCCATCCCACTCAGGTGGTCCACACAACCTTGGAACTCATTCAAGTGATCGGCAATGGAAGTGCCCTTATTATACTTCACTTGTATCAATTTAATCAAGTGAAACAACCTGTTGTTGTCGGTCTTAGAAGTATAGAGTGTCTATAGCTTGTTCCACAACATCTTCGCATTCTTCTCCTTTTGAACATGATTATATGCATTGTCGTCCGCAAACTGCCGAATGTAGCCGTAGACTTACTCATGCTCGAAGGCCCAATCCGCTTTAGACTTGGCCTCGAGTTTTTGTGCTGCGAACACCAGTTGATGCATTGTCTTAACAAGCAGTAAGTTCTTCATCTTGCTCTGCCAAATGTTATAGTTTAAGCTATTCAAGCAAATCAATTTGTTACATACCTTCATCGTTTGTAACGATATTTAACAATCGACACCGACAATCTCTCTCTGATATTACTTGTTGGGAAATGGACGCCAGTTGAACAGTGGAATCGAAAAAAGAAACGATAACAACAATCACACACAGCAGGAAGAGAGAAGAATATAACACATACTTTTATGTGAAAACCCTCTTCTAAATAAGAGGGAGAAAATCAAGAGATACATAGTCCACCAAAAATCTCACTATGTAAAATTTTGGTAAAAAAATCCTTGGTTACAAAAACATTTGAAGAGTAGAGTTAAAGCGCGACATTTTGCATATTTTGTTTCTTACATTCACGAATCACAGCAATGTTCTTATATATAGATGGACCTTTTCATTAGGCGGTGCCTACTCTATAAGTTGGTCGTGTGCCCTACAAAGTCTGCTACTTACTCTACAAAGTCGTCTTTTTGCCCTGAACTTTGCCGGTAACCTGCTCTACAAAGTCGGCTACCAATTTTGAAAGTTAATTACCTATTCCATGAAATTAGCTACCTGTACTTAATTTTACAAATAACCAACTTTTCAAACTAACAGCCCTCGACCATCAGTTTGGCCATCCTTGGCCTTTGCATCGGTACCCTCGGTCCATCAGTCAGGCCGTCCCCGCCTTCGCATCATTTCCCTCGGTCTATCAGTCAGGTTGTCCTCGGCTTTTGTATCAGTGCCCTTGGCCTTTGTATTAGCGCCCTCTGCTAGCCTTTGCATCAGCAGTACGGATTGGATTGGTCTTATCACTCCGACTTAATTGCACCACTCTAGCCGATACTTCATTCCGGCAAAGTATCACCACTCTAGCCTAGCACTTAGTATAACACCCATGTGTATTCGATCAAACTTATTATCCTGCCAATCGGATATGAGTCTAAACGGGAGTGGCCCATATCCTAACAAGAAGATCCTGGATTTTTACCCTTGAAGAATTGCAAAATGAAGATTGATCGACATGATGTAATTAATTGTATGTTTCTTTATTAAAATATCAATTTATCTCTCATAATTTGTGTTGAGTAGTATGAGTGAAAAAATAAAGTCAAAAATTATTATTTTGTTTTTAAAATGTAGTTAATTCTATTAATTTATTTTACATTTATTATTATTATTATTATTATTATTATTATTTTCCACTATGATATTATTGTGAGTTAAAAAATGATGCTTCCAAGGAAGGCAACAAATTCAATCTAAATTTTATGTTAATGTGACAGAATATAAAAGAGTAATATTTTAATTTTGAGATGTTGTAGCTGTTGTATGAAATACAGTTTGTTTTGTTTTGGACATAAGGTGCCCTTTTAATAAACCACCTTGGTCCATATGATTTTGATGGGTAGTAATATCGAAGGCCCATTTAAGATCCATTCTTCCAAAGTTTGGCCCTAATGCTAAAGAGATCCAATGGGCCCAAGAGATCCAGGCGCCAGAACCAGCCCAAATAGCATGATAGACTTAAAGTCCACTCAAACCTGTGGATTCAATACAAGTCTCGGACACCACTCTGTCTGCAAAATTGGCGTGCCAGAGGTTTGGTAGCTGACCTTATTAGGCTATAAGAGGAATGATGGCCAGCAGAGTATGCACCCCGATAGAAGTGACGTCATACCAGACTCACGTGTACGCAACGTTTCTGATAGAGCAAAATTGATTTGCAGAATTTATAATAGGATCCCCTGCACACACTAGCGTCACGTGGTAGCTCCATGTAGAGGATTTTTACTACTATATAAGCATTTACTTTACACCTATCAAAGGATCAGAAATTTAAGACTCTAAACTCTTGTGAGAGCATACTAAGAGAGAGAAAGCAAAAAGCCATTTTATACTATAGAGAGAGAAAGTAAGGGCTTGTGTTGTAAGAATGACTCACTTGAGTGCCCGTACATTTAGTCCCCAGCCTCCTGTACTTGAGTTATGAGATAATAAAAGCAATTCTTGGACCAAAATTTTGTGATTTTTTCTCCTCAGTTAAGAGAAGATTTTTCATGTAAAAATACCACGTGTTATTCTCACTCTCTTTCTTTTTCGCATACATACCGTGTGGTGTTGCTGTTGGATCCTTGTCCCTATTAGAGTAAGGATCCGAGTACGAAATATTGGGCACCGTCTGTGAAAAATGTTACAAAAGGTCAACCCAACATGTCTTCCAACAAGAAAAAAAGGTGAACATGAGAGGATAGGCCAGCGCTCTCATCAGAGAAGCGTGCTCGGGCGACAATGGCCCTGCACCCTATGTCAGCGTGAAGGATTATCCTAATCCTTATGTGCGGGCGCTGGCGCTGAGAATGGAGAATATGTCCAAGGCCGTCTAGGGCCCTTGTTAAAAGATGGACGCGCGGATGAAGGAGGCGCCATCCAGGGCCTCTCAAACTACGACGTTCCAAAAGTGAGAAAAAGGAAAGAAACACCCCAACAAACAAGCCGCTCAGCACGAGGTCCCTCAGACGCAGGTTGCCTCGAGTAGTAGAGCCCCATCGCGTCTTCAGGGGCGTTTAGGCCCTCGGATGCAGGTGGAAAGCCCAGAAAGGCAAAACCCTCGCTGTGTCCGCGATGATCAGGAGCACTCCATTTAGGACGCGACTCCTCTCGAAGAAGTCCCTCCAAGGATTAGGAGTCGTCTGAGGTAACAAGTTGCACAAGACCCTTATGAGTTGAGGACTTACCTCAACGAGAAAAAGATGATGGCATCGCTTCAGTTGGAGGAAAAGCTCGAGAAGGTATTTCGTCGTGTATTTGGCGATGCTGAGGGAGGAGCTGCTAACCTCCGCAAATCTCTGTTCACAACGGAGATTAGGACGAGGCCGCTTCCCCCAAAGTTCAAAATGTAAAATCTCAACGCTTACGATGGAGGTGCGGATCCAATGGACCACTTGGTTCACTTCCGTGAGCATCTGAGCCTTCAAGGCTTGGATGAGTTGGGTGAATTTGACATAGAGTTCTGTCTAAGGCCTGCCCTAAAAGGTCAAGTCCTAGCGGACTTTATTCTTGAAACCATGACAACAACTCAGGACTCCTTGGACACTTATGATGTTGAGGACTTACACAACCTAGCGACCTGGACTCTGCATGTGGATGGCTCATCAATGAAGGATGGTTGTGGAGTTGGTGCTGTGTTGAGGATGCTTGAAGGATCTGAGATAACGTATTCGATGGTCCTCGAATTCTCAATGACCAACAACGCCGCAGAGTACAAGGCCCTACTTGTTGGACTGCGGTTAGGAAAGGAGTGCTCTGCTAAGAACTTGATTGCCTACAACAACTCTGAGCAGATTGTCAATCAAGTTCGTGGAAACTTTAAAGCCAACAGCCCACAACTATCCAAGTACCTCTCAGAGGTCCGACAGCTCATGTCAGCCTTTGAGAAGGTAGAAATATTTCACATCTCAGGGAAGAAACCGTAAGGGCCAACCAATTTGTAAAAGCGGCAGCCTCGGGAAACCCATAGTAATATGCTCGAGGAATGCGTGAGGTTCTCAACCCACCCAGTGTTGAAAATTCTGAGATAGAAGCAATGTAGATATCCGAGGCCAATAATTGGATGACCATATACCTAAGGTACTTGTTTGATGGGACACTGCCTGAGGACGCAGAAGAAGTCAAGAAGGTGAAGAAAACGGTAGGGTGGTATACTATTATGGACGGCTGACTGTATTACCGAGGATTCTCTACCCCCTACTTGAGGTGCCTCACCCCAAAAGAGGATGATTATGCCATTGGAGAGGTGTACCTCGGGATTTGTGGATCCCACATTAGGGGCAAGAACCTTACATTGAAGTTGACGAGGTAAAGGTACTATTGACCAACCATGAAGTATGACGCCATAGGCTTCAAGCAAAAATGTGAGAATTGTCAAGTCCACGGCAACCTTTCCCACCAGCCACATACGAAACTCAGAGCTCTACAATCACCTTGACCCTTCGCGTAATGGGGGATGGATATATTTGGGCCACTACTGATAGAATCTGGACAAATGAAGTTCTTAATCGTCAGAATTAACTATTTCACGAAGTGGGTTAAGGCCATGCCATTGGCTCGTATTACCGAGCAGAACACGACAGACTTCTTCTGACAGAGTATTGTGTGCAGGTTTGGGATTCTAGAATGCATTGTAACAGATAATGGGACCCAATTCTCCGAAAAAAGGTTCACCAAGTATTACAACAACCGAAAGATAAGGTTGTTGCATACATCGGTCGCGTACTCACAATGTAACGGTCAGGTGGAGTTCACGAACCGCGCAATGCTACATGAACTAAAAATGAAGCTGTAGCAATTTGGGGGCTCGTGGATCGAAGAGCTGCCATCAGTGCTATGGTCTTACATGATAACTCCATGGGAGCTAATGTGAGAAACTCCTTTCAGCCTATGTTACGGGGTCTAGGCGGTCATCCCAATGGAAGTTGGGCTGCCAAGCCTCCGTGTGGAATGCTTCAATCTGCTCAATAATGTATAGAGACTCCAGGAGAACTTTGACCTTCTTGAAGAAATTTGAGATGTAGCAGGACTGTAGACTGCGGCTTACCAGTAAAGGGTCGCCTGATATTACAATAAGAAGGTAAAAGTATGCCAGTTCAAGGTAGGGGACTTAGTGTTGAGGAGTATTGAGACCACCGAAAAAAATACCAGCATGAATAAGCTTTCCCCAAATTGGGTGAGGCCGTTCGTAGTCTCGGCCATCCTACGAAATGGAGCATACAAGCTATGCACCCAGAAAGGAAGGCTTGTCTCGCAAATATGGAATGCTACTCACCTCAAAAAGTATTATCAATAAGCATGTAAAACACACATGTATATTATTTGCATTACGTAATTGTACCACGTTTCATTAATAAAGTGATTGTTTTCGTTTAATTATCATTTTGCAATCCACTGAGTGATCACACACCATCTCATAATGTAACAAGGCCTAGACTGCCCCTAAGTCAAATGGACAGGATTCCTTTCATTTACCCTAAAACTTTGCTATGCTTGGGCGGCCCACGAGGTTGTACAAAAAACTCGACTATGTCTAAGTTGCCCAAGAGGTCGGACTAAAACTCAAAAATATATCGAGCGGCCCAAAAGGTCGTATTAAAACTCGGCAAGGACGAGCGGCCCCAGAGGTCGGATCTAAAATTTGGCAGTGCCAAGCAACCCTCAAGAGGTTGAACTAAAATTTAGGGGCTTTGGAAATAACAAGTGTATAAAGACCCAAGAGGTCGCACCTTCAGTCAACAATGGTTGAAGGGTTAGGACATTTTGTTCAAAAAGAACGGGATTTCCTAAGAGTCTAAATCTAAGAAAGAACCACAAAGACAAACAAGGTGCTTGCCCTTAAACGATTTGGATTTTATTCATAAAATCAATGTGTGTATAACAGTATGCATATATATATATATATATATATATATATAAATGCGGGTATAACATGACGCGTCAAGGACTTGAGGTTCCCGACTGCTCCGAGGATCTTGACTGGCCTGTGAACTCTAGCTAGCCGGACGACCCTACTTGTAAAATACCAAAAGACCTCCAATGGTCTGGGAGACCGATCAGGTCATCCTTACACTGAGCGCTGGAGTTACTCGGGTCAAAGAGAGCAACTGGAAACTTAAGAACCAAAAGCTTCATAACCTGATGGCACATATTATTGGTGTCCCAGTACTTGCGCTCGAGAGCAGGAGCGATGTCTTTAAGCTTCAATGAAGTCTTGAGTTCCTGTTTCAACAAGAGATTCCTCCCTTGAAGGACAATATGCAACCTCTCTTGCACTTTCAGTTGGCCCTCCAAGGTGAAAATGTGGCTCTCGACTTCGGCAAGTTTGAGCTCTAAACTTTGGACGTGTTCCCCCAAGGATCTGGAAGCCTCCAGCTCCGCATAAGCCTGGGCAGCCTCACTGATGATCATGCTGAGGCCGCCGGCCATGTCCTGAAGCTGTAAAGGCAAAACAAGTCAGTAAAGTATGAAGAAGAGAAGATAAAGCTAAGATGAGGATTAAGGAGTACCTTAGTCACAAAAGAACTCCTAGAAGAGCTCTTCCCTTTGGGGGTTTCAGGCTCCTCAGGTCCTATGGCTGTGGCCCCCTGCACTACAGAAATCTCAGCCCTGGTCTCGGGCGTAGAGGTAGCTTCTTCATGATCCTCAGCCCCAGCTTCTGTTCCAACAGCAAATGAAGCCCCTACACCGTCTTCGACCAAAGGTTCCTCAGAGGTCACGGGCGGCGTAATCACTGGGCGATAAATTTAGATTGCAAGGCTTGGGTGCTCAGTAGTCTCTATGGCAGGTAGCTCCGCGGCATGACACTCCTTGGCCTTAGCAGCATCAGCAATAATTGTCGTAGTTGTCGTCATCGTTGCTTCCTTAGCTTGAGCCATCTCGGCCTCCCTCAAAGCCTGTCCCTCAACAGTGTCCTCGGGTGGATTGTCAATCCAATCCGAGGCCTCACAACTAAATTCAAAATGAATGTCAGGAATTGACTCGTCAGGAGAAGGCTGGGCAATGGGTGGCTTCGCGGGCTGGCCCACAGGCTCAGAAGGATGCCTGGAAGATTTAGTAGGGACTGAAGGTCCAACACCTGCAGCTTCTCAAATAGAGGCCGCCTGCGGAGGTCTCGACCACCGAAAGAGAGGCGCTATCACAGTGTTATCGTCATTAGACGAGGAGTACTCAATGATGGCCACTAGACTTTTCGAAATATCAGTCCGGCGACTCTTCCTTGGATGCTCTGTCAACTCCTCGATCCTCAGAGGCCTCTCCGCCTCCACCTCCTTCTTCTTCTGAGCAGCAGCAGCGATGCCAGAGTCCTTGGCCTGAGACCCCCACTTGGCTTTCTCCAAGTTCCAGGTCTCAATCAGATGTTCTTATTCTCATTAAAAGTGCCAAGTTTGGCCATTACCAAATCTACAACCTTCTTGGCAGCCTCCCTCTCCTCTTTAGAGGCGTCGAAGCGGTACTAGTCAACCACACTTCCCCAAATGTTGTCAACGGCCCAGTTATCTTAGACTGACAAGAAGAAGAACTTATCTTTTCACCTCTTGGCAGGATAGGAGTTTCCACCACTCATAACTGTAAACTCAAGACGTGGAGTCATGATGATCCAGTCCAAATTATGGGTAAAACGAAACATTACCTTCACCATGGCAAGCTCAAGCACTTTGTTATGGCAGCGTGCGAAAATATAAAGAGAAACAAGGTACATGATAGCGTTAGGTTACAGCCTCGTGAATGGTACCCCGAGTGCCCTCATAGTGACGTATAGTTTCATGAGGATAGGGAAACGAAGCCTACCTTTGATGTGAACTTCGTACACAGTGATGAACCTATCAGGTGGGCTACATGCCTTATCATTGGGCTCAGAAACCACCATCGCCATCGAGTTAGGGATGATATACTTCGTACGAATGGCGTCGAGACTGACCAGAGACAGGAAAGACGTGGTTTCTTTAACTCTAGGAGCCATGAAAATTGGACAATGAGTACAAAAGAATTGGGAGGATGGATGCTTGAGAGAATGGCAGCCAAAGATTTGAGAGAAAGCTTTAGGGTTGCATGGTGAAAAAATGAAGGCTGGAAACAAATTTGCAAATGGCTGAAAGGTGCACCCATCATTACCCTTGTCACGCGTCAATCACCCATTCGCTGTTAGAGATAGTGGGTTTTGCATTTCCAAGGCGATGTCAATCTCATTAATCGCGCATTTAATGCGTTTTAATGGCAGAAATGGTGGCATAAGACAAGTTCTTGGACTCTGGGGAAATTCTCGGACACCAATGCACTTTAGTGTACTCGGATGTGCCTTTGTAAAGGCCAATATTATTCGAGAACATCTTTGGATCTCAAGCAAATATGCGAAAACGATGATCATGTATGAATGCCCAGTAGTGCCTAAAATTCAAAAAGTCCTCGAATATCCTGGCCATGCCGTAAACCTAGAATTTTCCCAGACGTTTTAGGCAAAGTGCCAGCTTCAGCGACCTCTCAGACGTTTTGGTCACGTGTCCTTGGGCTTTTGGTTCCAACAATATTCGTGGACATTTGCAAGAAGTAAAGGCGCAAGCGAATTTCCTATGGAGAGAACCTTCACGTAAGACTCATTCGCGACCACTGGACATATCAAAAGGTCAAGGTATTTAGACTTATTGACAAGAGGGATTAGTGATGGGTAGTGATACCTAAGGTCTACTTTAAGATCTATTCCCCCAGAGTTGGGCCTTAATGCCAAAGAGACCCAGTGGGCCTAAGAGGCACAGGAGATCCAGGCGCCAGAACCAACCCAAATGGTATGATGGATTTAAAGTCCACTCAAGCCCGTGGACTCAAGATAGGTCTCGGATGCCACTCTGCCTGTAAAATCGACGTGCCAGAGGTTTGGTGGCTGACTCTGTCAGGATATAAAAGGAACGATGGCCAGTAGAGCACACGTCCTTACAGAAGTGACACCTCACCAGACACGCGTGCATGCAACGTTTCCAACACAACAAAATGGATTGACAGAGTTAGTGGCAGGATCTGCTGCATACGCTAGTATCACGTGGCAGTTCCATGTAGAGAATTTTTACTACTATATAAGCATTACTTTACACTTACCAAATGATCAAAAATTCAAGACTCTGAACTCTTTGAGAGGATACTAAGAGAGAGAAAGTAAAAAAGCCATTATGTACTATAGAGAGAGAAAGCGAGCGCTTGTGTTGTAAGAGTGACTCACTTGAGTCCCCGTACACTTAGTCCCTAGCTTCCTATACTTGAGCTATCAGATAGTGAAAGTAGTTTTCGGACTAAAATTTCGTGATTTTTTCTTCTCGGTTAAGAAAAGATTTTCTACGTAAAAATACACGTGTTATTCTCTTTCTCTCTCTTTCTTTTTCGCACACATACCATTTGATATTGCTGTCGGATTATTGTCCCTATCAAAGTAAGGATTCGAGGACATAGTAGATTTTACCATAAAATCTCCTCGATGAGAGATGGAAGGTCCCTACCTATGAGTAACAACATGTCATTCCTCTTTAGATCTTTTTTTCAAAATTAAAATTAATTATGTCTTTTATGCTGTGTGCCTAGTTATTACATCCATATCTATATAAAAATGAGAATGAAACTAATACATAC
>JAOVVI020004179.1:0-17972 GCA_028571085.2 Nepenthes alata | reverse complement strand
GAGGATGTAAATGGAAAATTTGTGGGGGGGGGGAGGGGGAGGGGAGAAGATTCACATATGGTTTTCATTGATCTAAATAAAGCACATTACAGGGTGTGTTGGCAAGTCTTATGGTAGGTGTTAGATAAGAAAAAAGTCGGTAAAAAACATATTAGGGTAATCACTCTTGCAATGACTAGTGTTAGAATTATAGGATAGAAAACCAAGGACATTCCCATCAAGATAGGAGTGCATCAAGGGTCTACTCTTTCCTATTAAGTTAGGAGTACATCAAAGATCTACACTACCTGTTTATCTTACCTATGGAAAAGCTTTTAAGAGATGTTTAAGATGAAATTCCTTAGTGTATGATATTTGCAAGTGATATATTTTAATAAATAAAATTCATGAAGGTATAAAAACAAAATTAACATGTTCGACTAACTAGAATTTAAAGAGTTTAAATAAGTAGAAGTAAAATAGAATAAGAATAAGTGTAATTTTTAGCAATTGTAAATGAAATAACAAACAAATTAAATTAATGATAAGATATTTTTAAAAGTAATAGATTTCGTTATCTAGGATACATAATTGAGAAACTGAAATTAATATAGGATATGACACATGAGATCAATATAGGATAGTTAAAATGAAGAAGGCATACTATGTGATAGAAATATATCTCTAAAACTAAAATAAAAATTTTGTAAGACGATTGTTAAACTCACGATACTTTGCATATTAGAATATTGGGTAATCAAACAATAACATGTACAAAAATTAAGCATCACATATATGAAAATATAAATATGAATAAATGAAGTCATACTAAAAGATGAGATAGAGAATGTGAAAATCGATAAATACTTAGAAATTGTACTTATAAAAAATAAAATAAGGAAAAAATAGGCCAAATGGAGCACTGATAAGAAAATATAAATTAGCTGTGGTTGTAGGAAAAGAATAGAAAGATAGACCGATGAAAACTTGGAGAAATGTAGTTAAAAACAATTTAAAATAGTGCCACTAAGTATTGAGGTAGGTATTTTTACATACAGAAAATTTCATTAGTTTCTAACTTTAGCATCTTGTACTTAGCAACAAAGCAGCGGATTAGTTTCTTGAGCTAGCTATTAGAAAAGCACAATGGTCTTGCAACTTCTGAAGCACCACTTCAAAATGATGACATTCACATCAAATGTGAATCAAAAAGGCCACAGAACACACTGGAAAGTTTCAGACCTACAATAATCATTCTCCCTTTTATCCCTAATAAATCAAACAGTCCATGGAACACTAACAATTTTTTAACATCCATAGTTATTCTCCTTTTTGCTCCCCAACAAAGCAAAAAAAAAAAAGTACCAGAAGAAAACTACACTTCTCTTACTAGGTAGAGAAATAATTTATGGGAAATAGACACCAAGAGGATGTCACCCAAAGTACAAACTATTGCCTCATTCACTAAATAAATAACATATAAATGAATCAGCACCACCCCACAAAATCCCACACACACAAAAACATAAAACTTAAAAACAAAAAAACAAAACTATCATAGTTCACACTCCATTCAAGCTTCTTAAGTTCTCCATCCTTGTAAGAATATCTCAAGCCATGATCCCTGCAACTAGAACTCCTCCAATCACTTAGCCTCAATGTCTCCAAAATGTTTCAGAGTCTCCTCTACTTTACTAGCAAAAGGCAATTCCAATAATTTAATATACCCCAACATTTCCTACAAGATCCCCTTAGAAACCTTTTTTGGGCTTGAAAGGGATTGTTTCCACTGGCTGACAAAAAAAGAAAAGTTGAAGAACAAAATGAAAATATCATCCTCAATCTCTTAAATTTATCCACAAACCACCCATCGAATTCTTAGTAAGTCATCCAAATGGTCCTTCAAAAATCACTTCCAGGATTTAGTATTCTCTTCACATGATCTTTACTTTCTCAGCCAAAAATATTTATTGGTGAACACAAAATGGCTTCAATCTTTAGCACCATTTCTACCAATCTTCTCTGAAAACAGAAGATCAACAGTCTTCATAAAGATAACAGAGTTTTGGCTCAACATCTAGTGGGGTGCCTAAATAGGAGTTTGTTCATCAGCATCCCCAAGAAACACAGTTCAACTAACCATGCTAGCACAGGGGAATTTAACTAGCCATCTAGATCCTTGGGCTATGTAATTTCTCCTTCTCTTACTATAACGGTCTACAGACTCAAGCAAACTGAAAAGGCATTTAGTTTACCCTTTAGCTTCTCTTAGAATCACTAATGCACACCCCATTTATAATGAAATCCTCACACTAATCACCAGTAACAAAATATTCCAACAAAACGTTTACCACGACTCATTGTCATGCATTACAATGAAGATACCAATTTTCGGTGTTCAGGATTGACAGCAGCAACTTTTTGTCTGTCTATGTTTCACACAATTTCAGTTTTGAACTTAAGGATTTCATTGCTGAGAAGAGTGAGAGCAAATTCATCATCAAAATTTGCCTGGCAAGAAAGGCATGTGGAGAAAACTTCAGCAAAGTGATAGAAACAGTAGACATGTTCACCTAACAAATCAAATTAGCATACCAGGACACTCGACCACTTCTCTGCTAAACCCATACCTGTAACAGAGGAAATCACCAGGATATCAGGAGAGATGACCAAATGAAGAAAACATTTTAAACAGTGTGCATTAGCACAAAAGGTGCATTTCAAACTCCGCCATTAACAGACAGGTATCAATCAGCATTCATGTGATGATACATACAGCATGAGCTAGCCATGTTAATTTCTCTCTTCCCTAGAAAGAGGAAAGGATTAATAAAAAATGACCCAGCCCCAGTAGTTAAGCAATCAATTTTATTTACACATACATAGAGATATTCAATAGGACCTCATTTTCTCATTCATCAAATGAATCTTACGTCTCTCAGTCATGAGTCAGATGCCTGATCTCAATCAGTTAAAAATACTACGAGGACATGGGAAAAAAGGAACAAGGAGGTCATTCAAAGAATTCAATAACAGGCATTAGCACAAAAATTACAAAATTTGTGGATAAATCAGCCACCAAGTGTAAAGCCACAACCTGAAATGAGAAACCATTCACAATTCTCAATCACTGCAAACAAATATACGATCATACTGATAAACTTGTCACAATTTTCCTCTCGTAAGGACTCATCTTACAATAGAAAGGGAGATATAGGTCTTTCATGCCACATGGGAAGGCCAGTCACAGGATCCTGCATTTGGTGAACAGATGATATCAAGGCTTAGAATCACCTCAAGTATAAGGAATTTGTATTAGTTGAATCTATAGGTGATATATTAGAATACTTCAAGGATATCTTGGTTGGAGAAACAAAAACTAACCGTAAAAGGCCAACGGCTTAGTTTTAGCTCATCCCTCCATAATCCCCAATCTTCTGTGAAAAGCGGCCACATCCAATGGATCACATCATTCCAGCAAATCTATTTCACAAGCAAATGAAAACCAAGATTGACTGATTAAAATTCCAACCCTGTGCTTATTACCTTAACTTCAGAAAAAATGACAACTCAAATTTGCAGTATACAATTGAATCACATCAGTATCACGCCATTGCAAGGTTAGAAAAAAGAGTAACATTTTCATCCATATGATTTCCCCTCATTTAGGAAATCTAATTCTTAAGGGAGCAGGGAGCATTTATCACTTGATTTGCTCAATAGAAGCAAAACAGCCATCAACCAAAAATTTTCAATGCCAAAACCTTTGCATCTATTGCATTTATGCTCATGAAAAACATGACTACAAAACTATCTCGCCCTTACATAAAAATCTTCAGGTTTTGTGGCACCACCACAAAGCTTGCTAGGCTGGGCTGGGATATATTGATCCTGTGACATGCCAAACATGGCCATCATGTAAACGTGTTGTGCTGGCATGGCACATTTACATGCGGGCAACTCAAATAAATGGGTTGCACCGGCCCAGTATGGCCCATTTAACACCTTATTAGCACCACTAACTTCCATAACTTTCACCACTTACTATTTAGCACATTTGAACACTTAATCGACCACCTATCTTCATACACAAACAAATATTTTTTATAGTCAAGTGAGTTACATTTCATATTTCAATTATGTGTAGTATGCATAACTGTGCCTGGTAAAGACATTATTAAATCAAGAAAAATAAAAACATTGACAAAAAATTAAGAGTTACGAGAAAAGCCTTCAATCCTAAGTGAAGCAGCACTAGTATAATGGCAGTGAAGCTGTAGCTTGTCTTATTTGTCATCAGAAAAGGATGGTGGCCCAATGCACAAGATCCCCACATCATGGGGTCTGAAGAGAATCAAATGTATCCATCTTTTCCCATGGCATTGCAGAGAGGCTCTTATTCTGGTTTAGAAATGTGATCGACAAGACATAATGGAGCAACCATAAAGTTGTGCCAAAGCTCACTTAGCCTTGCTTAAGTCATCAAGAATAATCCCCATTCAGCTAGTCTGTCTCTTGTATTGAGACCGTTCTGAGTATCCAACCAACTAATTAATGAAGCTTGTGGAATGTTCCTGCTGCTCAAGATCAGTTTACTCAAGTTAGCAGTTTTTATATACACTCATAGGCCAGCTACTTTTGCATACAGCACCCCAAGCCACCAGGCCCGTGTCTTTGTTCATATCCATACCTAAACAAACAAAACTTCTACAAATGGACTCAGTTTCATCGACAACCTCCTTTGGCAATGAGAGCATTTGAGTCCAGCATAACTGGACACAAAAAATAATAGCCTGCAAGCTGCAAAAGTCTCAATCTACTTGGATAACTCATAAAAATTTAGTGGTCCTGGACTTTGACACTGGCCAGAACTTTATCAAGCAGAATGTTGGTAAGATCTACTAGTACTCCTTGAAACATCTAGAGAAATACAGGTATCTCATGGTAAACTTTCCTTCTTCAACCTGAAGTAGCTGCAAAATGTTTTGTTTAGCATTTTGTGCATCCGAAAAAGAAGGCCATACTCTTTGAAATCAAGTTCCAAGCCACTCATGCCTGCAACTGTGTAGCTGTCAGCTGGCATCGCTTGAATATAGCTTAAATGAGTCTCCCCCTTGCATAACAAAGCAACTCATCAGCATAACTTAAATGAATGATATTCAACTTCTCATATCTCGGATGAAAATAAATAGCTTGTTATCATTTAAGCCCTTGAGTATTCTGTTCAAGTGATTCATCACCAAAACAAAGATGTGCAGCATTGTAGTGCCACCCTATCATAGCCCTTTTCCACACTAGAAGTACTCATGAACAGCTGCAGTTGTCATCACAAAGAATCCACTGATTGTTAAGGAGACCATGAATAATTCAATATACTTTTTGGGAAATCATACCCATTAACCACTTGTTCCAAGAAGGCCCAATTAACAGAATCATAGGCCTTCATAAGATCCAGCTTGAGAATACAATTAGCGGAAATTGCAGCTCTTTTGTATCCTCTAATAATTATGTTTTCAAATGTGGGCCTACCTTTGATGAAGGCTACTTGAGAAGAATCCACAATCATACATACCACCTATTTAAGTATGTTTCTAAGAAAGCTTGGAAATAACTTTACAGGAGCACCGAGTGACTAAAGGGCAATAGGCCTGTCGTCACTAACCCTGTAAAGTGGGTCACCATTAGTACAAGATAAATTGGGGTAGAGTTGAGTTTAACAAATAACTTCCCAGATTGGATGCCTCTATAATTGCCTCAGTAACCTCATCCCACAATAAGCCATTAATAAAGGAGAAGTATGACCATCCAGCCTGGTGCCTTGTTATCTGGGATCTTAAATAATGCCTTTTTAATCTCCATTGCTGTTGCTGGTTTATGAAGAAGCTGCTTATGATCACGTGTCAAATAATATCCCCTCTGTAGTGTTGCAGGAATGGTAGCTTTGGTAATGTTAAAAGAGAGAAGGAATTCTGAAAGTTGTTGACCATCGTATCACAAATCTGCTGTTGCTTCATTGATTTGTCACCTGCTTTATTACATATAGTGAAGGGATATTTTGTAATAGCATCCCCAAGTTGCACCCATCAGCTTTGGACTTCTGTCTATAAAGTGACTCAGCTAGGAATTCTCTCAAGCTCCTGCAATTGCATCTTTTCTGCCTCAACTCATGTAGCACGATTGGATACTGCTCCTGAATCTCCTGGAGATCTATTCTCACCTCCATAACTCTGGCATATCAGAAGAACAATCTTTGTTTAGTAGTTTCAAACCTTTCTTCAAACATTTGAGCTTCTTCACCAACGTGAACATCTTGTTTCCCACAGAGTTCCTTTGACAAGCCCCATTAATAATATTCATGAACTTCTCATGAGTTGTACACTTGTTTTGAATCTCAAAACTCAGGCTGCCTGTGAAATGCGAGCATACAGGAATAGTTCGAAACTCCTGACTCAAGAAAATTCAACTCCACATTTTTTGAACATCATAAGCTCCTGAGGATTCCATAGCATCCAATCAAGTCTTATTCTTTATTTACTTACTCGTTGCCACAGCTTCATAGTATGACTCATTTATTCACCTTCCCGATAAATAGTACAACTTCAAATATCTCTTTTATTTGTGGTGGGAACTAAAATACTTTTTCTTCATTTATCTGCCATTCTCTTACTTCTTAAAATTATATTAGTAAGTTAGTTAACCAATTTGTCCCAAGTTTCACCAAATATTTCCAAACATCAATTGGTAATTCATCTGGTCCTATTGTTTTACTATTTTCCATTATAGTAACCTCTTTCCTGGTCTTTTCTGTTTTCCTTCAAACATCTACTTTGTCACGTAAATTAAAAGGGGGTCCAATAAATGAGGCTACTATATTAGGGGATCTAGAAGGTCAGATATGCACTGATTTATCCATGTATTGCAAAGCGATGGTTTTCATGATTTGAACTCGTAACTTTCAAATCTCAATGGAAACCTTAATGTTTTGCAAGGCTCACCGTCAACTTTTCAGATAAGTTCAGGAAAAAAAAAAGAAAGAAAGATCAAATAGCAAAAGAGGCCTTCATGGAATATTATCACAAGACAATGCTAAATAGTAAATAGTAATCACTATCACGCCTTTGATGAGAAAGGAAGCAAAAGGCTTTTACACAGACAAAAAATCTAAAAATAAAGGATATATATAACTACATAGAGAAAAAGACAATCAATTTCCTCTCACCTTACTAACTGGAGCCTCTTTAAAATATTTGTATAGAAGTGGAAGTTCCTGTCTGAATTGTCGTTCAAAAGATGAAGGCGCACTAAACAAAAAGTCAATCAACAAAAGTCCAAATGCATGTTCAATTTCAGGAAGTAATTACAAGGAAATATTTGTTATGCAACTCAGAATACGAGCCAATATGATATGAGTTATTTAAAACTCTGCTTAACAACTAGACAGTGACTAAATATGAAAGGTGGATCACTTGAAACATGCAGACATACATTGTATTAAGAGGTTCTAAATGAGAAGACAGAATAAATGTTGATAGGTTGAAGAGCTATTTTTTTTATAAATGAGGAACCTCAGATTGCGTCATTAAAACCAGGGTGCTAAGAACACCCTGCAAGCCCCTGGCACCAAATCCATCCAGAATTACAAGGGTAGGAACCAAACTCAAGAAATATATAGATTTACACTGCATATCCAATATCACACTTACAACTAGCCCATGGCTGTTCAAATAGGAGTTTCTTTTTCACATATGCATAAAGTATAATGCACAGAACAGAATTTACAGGGGAAATATACAAAATTAAACTTCCCATTTAAACTCATGTTTAGAATAATCCATAGCTGGAATTTAAATCAAAGCACACTACATGCAGCCTCTAGATGAAGCATATATATCTCTCTTTCCACCCTTGCTAAAATTGAATGAAATATAGCGGTATTGTCCTGGAAAAGGCATCTTCCTTTTGCTTTATCAAATGCAAAAATATTATGCAAATCAGTCCAGCTTCCAACTTTTCGTCATAAAAGATTCTAACAATCTTGACATTTGTTGTACTTCATCCTGGGCCATATTCCTGGCAGCCTCATTACGGCTGCAATGCAGCACAGAAGGGGTTCCTTATCAGCAATATCCATAAAACCCCCAATTAGTTCAGTATTGAAGTCAAAACAGCCCAAACATTCCATGTTCGGTGGCTCAGTATTGTTCTTCTCTACAAGACCTACCAATTGTTCTTTGTTTTTCTCACCAACAAGATGCCAAATTTTAAATAAAAGTGAGATAATCAGAATTTGATCTCCTACCATTTGCAAGCAATCCAAAAATAGACGTTATTGCATAGACTATATATAAACCTAAACATTTAACTTGAACATAATGGCTCCTTTAGCATAACTGCATAAAAGCAAACATTGGGCCTTTTAAGACTACAGTTACGGATAAAAGATATTCAAGAAGCAAAAATATGAAAAAAGAAAGAATGTCATACTGCATTATTCAGTTAAAATACAATATGCATTGAGGGTACATAAAAGCAGAAGCAAAAGCTTTTTGACACCTGTAAGGAACAACATAGGGAGCAGCAACAACACAGCGAATACGAAACAGTTCAGCAAGGTTCCACCCTTCCTGCAACATCATGGACAAAAAATTTATTCAGCCAGGGCAGGGTTGAACAATTTCACATTTTGATCATAGTTGATAATGAAGCATATGTTGAACAGTTTCTAACAAATTTCAGTAGAATGATAGAGATGATAATAGTAGTAGTAAATTGGTACCCTTATCTCCTTTCCTAGCCTAACTGCCTTGAGCACAATAGATAATACCCTAAAAGCCGGATTTGGCTTATACATTGTTATGGTACATTTAGTGCAAGAACAGGATTTTTTTGCATTTATACCTAGAATTTGATCTATGCATGATTTGATTTTGGTAAGGCACCAATCTAATTCTTGCATATGTGTTATTACGGTTTGATTACTTGTGTGATTGGTATTTTTTTTGGTGATCTCTTAAGGTTTCACCTAATGATTAATTAGCATAAAAAATGCTCTGATAAGGATTGTAATTTATCTTGAGATGTATATCAAGTATAATTGGAGTTATGTACCCCAAATATAATCGAAGTGCTAAATGGAGCTAAGGATTGGCCAAAAGGACATATTAATAGGAAAACTTCGGAAATTCAAGTGGGTTTTGTTATACCATGTTTGGCTGGAAGCCTTATGGATAATTTTCAGTTTTTTTATGTTAATAACAAGCATTTGACATGTGATGAGGCCAATAGAAATGTTAAATGGTGTGCTTGTGGGGCACAAATGTTGATAAGTGGTCAGGCTTTGCTTACCACATCAAAGGATGACAAGGCTCTGATAGGAATTATTTATTAGGTAAATGAGGTGCTTGCTTTGTTAATCAAATCAGAAATTTGAGAGCTCAAGAGGTCTCCAAAATGTGGCCATAAGAAGTAAAATAGAGGGGAAAGTTAGGGAAACAACTGAACAACAAGCAAAAGAGAAGGAAAATCATCCAAGGTTAATTACTGGTAGAAAATAGCAAGCTTATTCAAAGGCAAGTATTTTTCTACTATTCCCACCTTTCTGACTTAGTTCATTCATCTTGTTTGATTAAGGACTTATGTTTCTTACAGGTTCTATGGAGTTTTTGAAGAATGGATGATGTTTATTAACAAATTTCTACACCACTTATGAAATTTGTTCAATTATTAACAAGGATGTTTTGTTTGGTTTTGATTCATGTTGGCTTCACTAAACTTGTTCTTAACGATCATCTGTTGATGAGTCCTTCCTTGCTCATGAGATATTGCTATGGGGAAGCTTTGGTTCCATATATCCATTCATGATAACCCTTTTACGTAGAATATAGAAAGGTGTTATTTGCTGATGGAATTTACATCTGATAGTTTGTAGTCTTTAGTAGAGTTGGTGTAGGCCGAATGGCCTAGTGTTGAGGAGCATTTTTTTTTTTATTTTGCTACAGGATGTAAATTCACCTCATGGACTCGTCTGTATTTTCTCCTATTGCCTCTTGATGTGGATCCATGTTTGTACTTTCTAAACCAATATTTTGGTATCACATCTTCAAATATGATACTGAATCTTCAAACTTGTGAAGCCTATGTTATAAAATGTCTAAAATACATTATAAGTTCGTTTACATATGTATACTAAGTATTTGGCTAACTCTTATATTCTTACATTCTTTGTCCTTTTCAGAATAATGGCCAGGCTTTGGCACAATTAATGGTGAAGTGGAGCTTTTTTTAGAATTATTTTAACAAATACAGTAGTCCTGTTTTTGTTATCCTTATGTAGTAATGTAAAAATAACATTTAAGTTTGTCTAGTAATGTATATGTCTTTTATGTCTTGCAGGTTTTATATTATGATGATGGCACATGCAAATGTACAAATTATGCACACAGAGATTTACAGTTTCATGCGTCATTATCTGATTAATTATACGACTATTACATAATTGTGCCAAATCATGATAGAATAAGATGTAACTTTAGACAATATGGACACCAAACGGAATAACTATAACAAGATATTAGTAACATTATATTTATGCCCATACCTAGAGAATCACATTTTGATTTCCTCTTCCAAAAAAAAATTTTTTTTTCTCATGCTAAGCTATAAGGTTGTCTATTGTGACCCAAAAGTTACAGCTTCAAACCATGAGTAAGGTTGCATATATCTTACTTTCTCTAAAGCCCGCAATGCTGGAAGAGGGGTGCACTAGCTCACCCCTTTAAACTAAAATATAAATGCATTCAAATATCCGGGCTACTTGTAATTTGTAAAATTGCCTAGATGACAAAACAATTCTCCTTTTAAGTCAATTTTGAGGATGACAAGCACCTCTAATTTACCACACCTGCACATGAATGCAGCCGGAGTTGCAATATGGTTTGCTAGAAGTTATTTATTTGTTTCCTATATTTATGGCCTATGCGTAGCATAGATAGAACATTATTAACCACAAAAACAAAGATTTCATATACAGCAACTGTGGTCCAATTACAGCTTCCCAGTGGATGAAAGACATGCTTATGGCTTAGCATGACATATTGTCTTATCACAAGTAGATTCTCATCACTTTGAACCAGATACTTCATCAACCAGCCATAATGTTTCAATTTCCTAGTCATATATCATTTCAGAATTATAATCACACTCTATACCAAGTTTCCCCATAGTAAGGGACTTCTTACCAATATTTTAGTTTAGAAAAACCCTACTCCTTGTGATAAATGTCATGTAACAGTGGAATGAAATCTTAACCGATATGCAACATATCAGCTTATATACATTGATATCGCCCCCCGTATCTTGACATAATCATGATATGTTACTATAAATTGGTCAACACACTCAATATTTTTTGATATATTGGCTGATATTTGAATTTGACCCTAAGGTTCAGGCTCTTAAAAAAATGTGTCTGAAATTGATATTTATCATTATATGCATACCGATATCATGCAACTGTGACCAATACTAATACCAATATCAATACCAATATTTTCATCCATGCATGTGACATCCCATCCTACATCAGATAATGGACAGCCTGCACCCATTACATAAGGCTTGGGAAGCAACTAATCTTGAAATTTAATTTTACATATGAGCCAGTGTTGGCAGACCCATTGTCAAAGATGTTGGTTAAGAAGTTTGAATACCATTATGTGCTAGGTTGTGGCAAAAAGATACTAGAGTCCAACCTACCAATAAAGACGCACAACTAAGCATTGTGCCCATGCTAAAGCTCCGTTTGTTTGTAGAAAATATTTTTCATTGAAAATATCTTCTTAAATGATGTTTCCATGTTTCCCAAAAAATAGAATCAAATAAAATAACTTCTCATATTATTTTCCGTCATTTGGTGTATAAGAAATTTTGGATTACTAGACCAATCTAATCAAAAATAGTGGAAATCTCCAATCATCAACGGCAGTGATATTTATGGTAGTGATAGTTTTTATCAATAGTGATATTTATGGTTAAAAAATTATTTCTAGTCATCGCAGATTGGTCATCTATGTGATGACATATCCGGCTGAAGACCAAGGGCAAGGTCAATGACATTGCTTGAGGGTGGTTGGCGGAGGTGGCTGAGGCATCACCAGTTCATGGCCAACACTCGTGGTCAGGGCCATAGTCCGTAGATGATGGCATCATATACTAAAATTGACTCTCTATTTTGAAAACAAGAATTCATTTTCTAGAGTCACAAACTCAAATAATCGTTTACTTTTTTTCATGTAATTACTAAACACCGAAAATTGAAAATATTTCCCATTTTCTGCTAGACACCAAATATCACGAAAACATTTCCCAGGAAGTTATTTTTCTATGGAACAACAAAGCCTAAGTGTTACATCATGGGCAAGGGCTGGAGCCAACCTCAATATCCAATAGGAACCATACTACTTATCCCTTCCCAATAGGCCTTAAACCCTGATCCATGGTTGGGCCATCAACCTTAAGAAAACATAGTGCAAGGTGGCCAACCTTAGAATCCCACATCACTAGTGAGAGTCCTTGGACCTAAGCAATGGAGATTGTAATAACACATCACATATCGGATAGGAAAGAATTTGTATCGTGATACAGCATTTCAATAGGCTTAAAGTGTGCAGGCTCATTGTCAAGTAGTTGGATAGGGGCTCCCAAAGACCCTCACTTGTATCATCTAGGAGGACTCTTGCACCTAACAAGGTTTTTGGAGTTTCAAGAGCAAAATACAATGGCATCTTGCCCTATATTAGACTATGAATAGTTTTAAAGCGCCATACATGATAAGCAATGACTCTTACAACTTAGGCTAAGCTTTGGGGGTCATGGTGAGCTCTCATCAAAATGTTGGATGGGAATTCACTGGCCTTTATGTGAACTGCCACAAATCAAAATGATTATTCCATCAACACAAAGAATAAAATCACCACATAGATCAACACTACAAACAGTGTTACTGCACTAAAATTGCAATTATTTAGAATGTCAATAATCACTTAAAGTTACAGAATTTACCAATGCAAAAAAGTTGATCACAACAAAGTCACCCTCCTTGCTGGGGCGACCAACTCCAAAGAACCTCTCCATCACCAAAAAGCAGTCTCGTCTATGTTCTTTAGTAATTATGCTTTTCCGCATAGAAAATGATGAAGCACAAGAGCCTGACTAACCAACAAGCCATTAGAAACATGCACTAAAGCAATTGTTGCCAGGGCAATGAATTCTTCTACTGTAGCAAATCACCAATTTGAACCTTTAGTATCATCATTTTCAGTTGGAGAAAGAACAGGGGGTGATGAAACAAGAGCATATTCAATATCTTTTTCTGCCAAACGTGCAGCTAAGTTCTGCAAAAATCCAACATTAAAAGAGCTGAAGACAAATTACATAAACAATTATAGTCAAACCTCATCAAAAAATGAAGACTCTGCTAAAAGAAAGCACCTTTGTCCTACGAAAAGGAACATTTTATAAAACATCTGTTCATTGTTCCTTCTTTGTCAAATATGCAAGCCCAACAATTTGATGAATGTGTTACATGAACAACTTGTGTTGAAAACTTCAAATGAAATAGCAGCATATGATTTTAAGGGACCCGGAAGAAGCAAAAATGGGTATCTAGTTCCTGGTAGTGAGGCCAATCCAAATCTTAATCTATACCACAACACAGTTGTCATATGTTTTCTCTAGAAAAAGATGGTACTAACTCCTCCATAGGGTATATATACACAGATATGCATGATTTTCTTCATACATCAGCATACACACTATTCACCAACTCAATAATTGGCATCCACTCTCAATCAGCTTGATAATCAACAAGACATAAGATCTAGGAGCAAGCATGACATAACATTGTGAGCTTCCCACTCTGAAGTTAGCTACACCATTTTTTGCTGTCATTCACCTTTTGCAGGTAGTTTTCTCTGCTAACTCAAAAGTATGAACAGTTTTTTCAAACAAATCTCAGCATTAATAGTCAGTGATTATAAATGTACTTGATTTGGTTTAATTGGTATATCCAAATCATTCAGATTTAAAATGAGCGACAGAGAGAGAGAGAGAGAGAGAGAGAGAGAGAGAGATTTATCGGTGAGGAAGAAGAAAATATTGGATCAAGCTGATGAAGGACCACCGAAGTGGTTAAGTTGGTTAAAAACATCATTGCGCATCCCAATTGGGGCAGGCTTGGAATTCTTGGATGATGTCTATTCTTTCCACAATTTTTCTCCCTTCTTGGTGAATCACAAATACTGATTCTTACAGCTCTAGCAAATCACAAAATAGAAGGCTAGAAGGTAAAAAGTCTGCTGCCATTTTACCATATGATTTTTTTTTCACGGAAAGCAACAGGCAGCAACGACTAAGTCACAAATAATGCAAATACCAGCTATAGAAGTTCATTATTAAGTGACAAACTTCAGCTAAGGCAATAAATAGAGTCCAAACCTCATGTGCGGAATGAGTTACAAAAACCACTTCATATATTCTCTGATCACAAGCAAAAGCGGCAGCAATGGCCTGCAGGTACAAATTGAAATGTACAGCAGAATGCTCAAATAGAAGAAGCTTTATTTTTATTGAAGTGGGAAGGCAAGGAAAGAGGAAAAATGATCCAAGGGAACACAATCAGAAAGAAATTTTTGTTAGAGACATAAAATGCAGCCATAGTTTCCTAAAATGTTGGACAAAAATAGTTCTAGTCCATTGGCATACAGAGTGGACACCCAATCCAATACGATAGCAGCAATCATAATGCTTTAAAACAAACAAGCTAATTAATCTGATGCCAAAATAGATTAGCATTAAGCAGTCATTTTGAATGTTTTTCAAATATCTGTATCATAAACAAGAAATATATCAGGCCTCCACATACTTTATTGGCTTTTAGGATGATATCTCAACTGCAGATCCAGGGCAAGGCCTTGTGAAGAGTAAGAGTGAGAGAGAGAGAGCATAAAGTAATTTGCAGGAAGTAGCCACTATTCTAAAATCTTCAATAATAACAGGAGCAGAAAGATCATTTTCTTTCAATAATAATAGGAGCAGAAAGATCCTTTTCTTTCAATAATAACAGGAGCAGAAAGATCATTTTCTTTTTCCCCAGTGTTACTTTGATTCCCAATGGCCTTAAAAATGTACCAAAACTTTTAAATGCTTGCAGACACACCATCCCAGATATCATAGTATTTCAAAAGAGAGAAAGCTTGTTCCTCGACCCTTTTAGAAGAAAGATCAAAAGGAGCCTACATAGCTCCAAACCATTCACAGGCATAGTGTTTTTGGCACCATTCATGAATATAACAGCCGATTTTATAAATGATGATGGCAGGTTGGCATATTGTACTCAGTTTTACCAATTTTAAGCAGTAGGCTAGGTTTCACAGAAGTTAAGTAGCTAACAACAACAGCAACAACAACCTTACTTCACGCCATACAGTGATACTTCAACAATAAGAAGTTGGCACAACTTTCATTTAGAAGGACGACAAAGAGTAGGCAGCAATAGCAAAGGATGGAATCATCTTTCGTTTTTCCAAACAGTAAGCATTGCAAATAATTCCACTGTTATTTGAGGGGGGGGGGGGGGAGAGAGAGAGAGAGAGAGATTACAGCGATAGGATAAACATCGCCATTTGTGCCAAAGGCCATAAACACAGCAAGCGGTTTGCATTTCCCCTTATTCATCTCCATTTGCATGCCTTGACCATGATAAAAGGACATCCCCTAAGAAACTGCCGAAATCAAATTTCCTAGTAACAGCAACGAATCACTTTCTCATGATTTTCATGTACGTAGCAGTCGACAAATGCTGCACCTCTGGACATTTCAATTATATCCATGATATTGAAATAATAAAAACCTAAGAGGAACATGATTTTTAACACTACAACAGGCACTGTGATTTCGTAAATCAAAGCATAGTTAGTTTAGTGAGGAAAGATACTGTACCTTCTATATACGAACGCGCTGAAACAAGAACTACCACAGGCGATTTCTTGTGGGAAATTTGGGACGACTATGAAATCGTGAATTCAGACACGTAGAGCGCCAACGGCGGTCTCGACGGTGGCAGAGGTGATGAATGAGAGTTCTGAGAGAAACCGAAGGAGGCAGTTTAAGGTGGAGATAGGAGACGTGTGAGGATCGCCGTGTCGCCAAGAATGGGTTGGGAAAAACATAATCCCTTCTCATAAATTAGACTTACGCAGTGCTGCTTGCCTATCAATAGTGGGAGGATTCCGATATCTTTTTATTGGTTTTTTCCCATTATATTTACCTATTAATTTGTATTTCGGTCCAATATTGATAATTATTTCTAGTCTTTACTTTATTTATTTTTAATACTTGCAAAACAAATTTATTTTTTAAAAACTAACCTTTTTTTTTTATAATATTTTTTCACATTAGACTTTGATGGTACTATCACGTAGCACTGGGCCCATTAGTTAAAGCTCAATGATGTATGATAAAATTAAATAGTTACAACTTATGAAGTGGTTAGCTTCTACTGACAATAACCACCTGAAATTAAATCCAACCAACCATTCTTATCTGAGATGGTTCTGAAGTTGTTATAAATAAGAAAAATGGCTTAGAAAAGATTATAAGGAAGTGACAATTTTCAGAGAAAAATGTAATGAAAAAGAGCTGACCAAATAGATATAAAAGAATCTCTCATTTTACTTTTTATTTCAGAAATGATATTATTGACTTAAGCGTCGGAGAGCCCGTTAAAAATTTACTCATTTGGTCCTTTGATTCTCTTATTTTCTCTAGTGTTGTGCAGGTTTTGAATTTCACAAGCAAAAATCTATTTATTTTCAGTTTAATCCAAACCTATGGAAGCAATAGATTTAAATTATACAAATTAATCAATAAAATTAAATATTTAACAATTATTGACAACGATAACTTTTTATTTGTAATGCTTCTTGACGGTTGTGATAGTTTATACTTAGAAAATTTTAACTTTTTAATATTATAATTTTTTAATTAGTAACAAGGTCAGAACATGTGGCCATCAATAAAATTGATATTTGTTACTAGTGAACAACGGAACAATGGGCCCTGTTTCGCGTATAGGGCCTGTGCCGCACTCCAACGCCTCCTCTTCTTTTTTTTTTAAACAAAATTAAAAAAATAAATTTAAAAATATTAAAAAATATTTAAAAAAAGAGAGAAAAAGAGACTGCATTAATCCAACGGGCAGCGGGCGTGCAACAAAGCCGTTGTGCCGCACGCCCGCAAAACAGGCGCCCTCGATCCAATGAACAACAACAAGGTTGACGTCGAGCTAGCAAATGAATCATCTTTTAACAATAGTCTCACTTTAGGCAAAAATTTTAATTATAGGAATTCATTTTGACCAAAAAAAATCATATCTCAAGATTTAATCTTAAATAACTGGTTGATTAAGGAAACATTTGCATGGATTTAATTCTTATGTACAATAAACATAAAAGAAATAATTACTTTAAACATATTTTCAAATAAGTTACTTTTTGACAAATCAATGAAATCTAAAGTTGAGCTTTCACCTTCTTCATAAAAAATAAAATAAAATAAAACAAAGCCCACTAAAGTCGGCCGTTATATACCAATTTGCCAATTAAAATTATAACAAAGCTTCAAAATGTATTAGAATAACATATAATACTCATCATCGTTGAATATATTAAGATAAAATTATCACCGTTAAAGATAGATAACAGCTTCCACGAACACAATGTGGGAATCATACGGCTAAACTCCTCCGACCACAATCATCAACAAAGAACATTTATAATTTCTATTCCTTTATTTACACTTGTGTTTAGAGAATGTGACCTTTCTATATTACATTCTTGTCATCTACTTTCTTTTTAGTAGTCTCCAAACATAATAGTAATTGTACTGTTCCATTGCAACCACCATCTTTCCTTTCAATAATGAAATTGCCTACTCCA
>JAOVVI020004178.1:0-17973 GCA_028571085.2 Nepenthes alata | reverse complement strand
TTATTAATCCTTTTATCTTTCTATTTGTCTGAAAAAAATTTTAATTTAAGTGTTAGAAGATATATTTGGGGATAAATTCTGTCATTTTTTAACATCTTGTTTGTCATTTGTGATGTATAGGATCAGATTCAAAATAATAAAAATCAAACTTGTTTTAATTCGACATACCAAGAAGATCAAGCGGTCAAGCGGTATTCTAATTCGTTCAATAATTTAGATCCAGTGACACATCACAATTAAATATGATAAAATTAAATAAAATAAAATCAATTAAATAAAATATTTTAAGTTATCTGGATTCAATATAAATAAACAGGTTATGATTTTAATTTTTTATATTTTAAATTATTAAAAATAATATTTAGAAATTTAAAATTAATATTCTAATAAAAATTATTCTCTAAAAAATATATATTAATACCATATTATTTATATCTAAAAAATGGATTGCAGTGGATTATATTACTTTAAATTTATACGTTAAAAGCTTTTTAAATATTTGTTTTTTAAATATATGTATTAAAAAATGAATCGTAAATAGTTTTTATTTTTTCTTAAAATTATAATTTTTTAAACACCCTAAATAATGTAATTTTAAATTTATCTAATTTTAACTTTATCAAACTAAAACTAAAATTTTATTTTTTAATTTAAATGTTAATTTTATAATTCAAACAAATACTATAGTAATTGACATATCTTGTATGAAGTGGTTGAATTTTTTATTTGCTAAGTAATCACTATGTATTAATGAAATAAAAACTATATAATTTTATTTCCTTATCAAAATTTATCAAATTTGATTTTATCAGAATTATTTACTTAATATTAATAAGTAAAAACTATATAATCTTGAATTTTATCAAAAAATGTTTATCCTAAACTTAGTAAATAAATTTTTCAATATAATTTTCATTTTCCCACTTATTTTATATAATTTTATTTACTTATAAATATATACCAAACACAATATATATATATATATATATATATATATAGCGCTGGAGAACTCCATTACTGTTAGCAGGCGTAACCTCGTCGGTGCATTCAAGAAACACCCCACTGCCGCTTCGTTTGCTGGAGAAAAATCTAGAGCACTGACCCCTTTCCCGTTCGTTCCGGAAACATGGAGGTAGCTAACGCTGGCAACCTCCACTCTCTCAAGCGCAGGAGGGAAGACGACGGGGTCGACAATGACGACGAAGATTACGATTATCCATTGCCCCAATCCAACGGAAACACGACCGACGTCGACCTGTCTCTTCTCGAAGAGGTGGAGAAGTCACAAAACGCTGTCGAAGTTCTAGACCTCAAAACTCTCAAAAAGCTTGTCCTATCCTTCGAACGCCGTCTCCGCGACAATATCGAAGCCAGGCTTAAGTACCCGGATCAGCCGGAAAAGTTCGCCGACTCCGAGGTTGAGTTGCACGAAGAGCTCCAAAAGCTCAAGCTTCTCGCCGGAGGACCCGAACTCTACCCGGAGCTCGTCAATCTCAACGCAATTCCTTCCATCCTCGGCCTGTTACATCATGACAATACTGATATCGCCATCGACGTAGTCTCTCTCCTCCAAGACCTCACTGACGAGGACGTGTTGGAGGACAACGACGAGCCCGCTCGAATTTTGGTTGATAGCCTCGTTGAGAACAATGCCCTAGAGTTACTGGTTCAGAATTTGTTTCGATTAAACGAGGCTGATTCAGATGAGATGGCGGCAGCTTACAGTACACTCGCGACTATCGAGAATTTGATCGAGGTGAAGCCAGCTGTATCAGAAATCGTGTGTGAGAAGACCAAATTAATGAGGTGGTTGCTCGGGAAGATCAAGGTTAGGGAGTTTGACGGAAATAAGCAGTACGCGTCTGAGATTCTCGCAATTCTGTTGCAGAACAGCTCAGCGAATCAGAAGCGGCTGGGGCAGATGAACGGTGTGGATGTGGTTCTACAAGCGGTAGCGATGTACAAGTCCAAGGATCCGAAGAGTTTCGATGAAGAGGAGATGCTGGAGAATTTGTTTGATTGCTTATGTTGCTTGTTGATGCCTTTGGAGAATAAGGAGAGATTTGTGAAGGCTGAGGGGGTTGAATTGATGATCATTATCATAAAGCAGAAGAAATCTGCATATGGGTCGGCCATAAGGGCGCTCGATTTTGCGATGACAAAGTATCCGCCTGCTTGCGAGCGGTTTGTGGATGTCTTGGGGTTGAAGACTGCATTTGCTGCTTTCATGGGTAAGGCAAGTTATGCTTTCCCTTACTATTCCTATTGGCCATCAGTATTGTTTCTTTCGGCTACATTTGATATTAAAGATTAGGCTTGAAGATGTTATGCGATTGCTTATGGGGGTTATTTTTTTCTATCGTGTTTTATTTGTTTTTTTAAATATCTATATGTTTATTTTTTTAAATTTTTTGAGGGGGGAAGGGGAACAGAGGGGGCGGTTCTGTCTGTTTGGTTAAGTTATCATTAAATGGTTAAGCTTCTAACTTCTCTAAGTGAGAATTTCAATTTTGAATGGACATCCATTTTCTTTTACCCTGAGAACGTCAAAAAATTTCTCCTCTGTTCAGTTTGAGTGTGGACAAGGTTGAGAACATATGGGAGTCTGCTGTAAGATTTGCTTTGTTTTGTGATTAATGATCAATTAACAGAAAAAGAGAATTTAGTTCAAAGCTGAAGAATGGAAGAATTTTTCCTATGAATTAGATCTATAGTAGAATGAATTACCACTAATGGATTGGGCCGTAACCATGGTTTCATAATTTGGAACTTAATTCGACAGCCATACCAAAGTATAGGGCAGCTCTAAAGCATGCCATCCATAATGCCATGGGCAAACATTAAGTATACTTCTAATTGCATCCTTAGATACGGTTAAGGCTTTTGTTACACCATTATGTTATGGTGTACTTGACATTTTATATTGAGCATCTATGCCATGCCTTTCAAGGAATTTGGCAAATGGACCTTGGGTAGTGATTCAGTTTCAGTGTATTTTCCATAATATTCATGAAATCTATCAGATCTGATAACTTTCTTTTTCCTGTTTTATTGCCTTCTAAATTCCTTGATAAACACCTCTAAGGCATGTATTGCTTGGGATTTTTCATTCAACAAATCAACATGACTATAACATGAAAAACCATAAGAAAGGTAATAAAATATCTTTCTCTTCCAAATGATGGAACATCGAAAGGTCCAAATATATTGGTACATATAATCTCAAGGTGTTGTGTGCTTATCTGAGTATTCCTTTGATACAGTCCACATAAATACAATGATCAATAAAATACAAATCTGGAAGGATTCCATTATTTACTAATATCTGTATACTTTATTTGGATTAGCTGAACATTCATTTAATAAACTATGTGTGAATGCTATGATGCACGGTCAATTGTCTTGGTGAAATGTTTATCGAGCTTTAATTTGGACAAACCTTTGGAAAAAAAAATGCTAGAATCATTGAGAAAGTTCCATTTGATTAAACTAAAACATTCATTACTATACTTTAAGGTGTATCCAGATGTATCTAGTTTGGAAACTAGATTGCAAGAAACATATAGTATTTGGTTCAAATCTATGTGATGCCCTGTATCTAAGATCAAGCAGTAGGTTCCAATGGCTTAGTGCTTTGACTTGTTCCCCATGAAGACAACTTTTCAACTGAATTCTGGTTTGGGTTGTAAAGAATATCCACCTGTGTTATGAGGAACTTCATCCAGATTATGCAAACATATAAGCTTACCTTTTTTCGAACCATGCCTTATGTTTCTGGCAATCTTTCTGATAATGCCCAGGTTTCCTGCAAAAGTGGCTCTTATTATTATTGTTGTTTTCATTTTTATTATTATTTGATGTTCATTCTTGTTCATTTGGGCACAAGATAAAGTAGTCCTTGCTTGCTCTTTCTGGGCCATTTTCCTGGATTTTTTGCCAACTCCTTGATGACTTACAAAATGAATGGAATGAGTTCCTTGGTTCTTAAGCCTTATCTCCTCCTGAACTAGTCTACTATGTAATTTATTAGCATTGCACTTCTCCTTTATAGTGTTATATTACATTCAGAATCAACCATACTTAGAATTAGGCAAGGAATTGGGAATAAACTGTTCTAGGAAGTGCTTGTCTGTTAATCTTGTAGCTATGTTTGTCATTTCAATGACATGCTGCAAGAACCATCAAAATTTATGTTGTTCAAAGTTTCCATTAGTGTCCCAGGTGGAGTTATCACCATCTTGGGTACATTCTCAAACAAATTTCATGAATTCCTTAGCACTTCCAGTTTTGGGACGAGTAGACTTAATGTTGCTTGCTACAATCATTCGCATAAATATTAACCTCAGTTTGTTTGACTTTTTCCAAGCATTATCAAAAGTGCCCTCTTCTGTACTGCTTAAATCTGTAATAGCAGCAGATTTCTTAATTTGAATTGCTGAATCAAGATCCATATTACCTATGTGAACTGGGATTTGTCTGCAATAATCTGGTAAATTAAGTCAATGAAACATGAGAATGAAGAGAAACATGAACTGATACTGCAATTACAATAAAATGCTAATATGTTAATACTTTGAGTCGTAAACCTTAACACATAAATCAAATTCATGATTCTACTTAAATTCATCTAATTGATTACTGCTACTCTAAATAGGTATGCTTGTTATGTTTGGATACTAAACATATCAAAATTTATGCCCTTGATTTATAAAATTAATTGATGAACCTTTGGGCCATCTTGGATAATTATAATTGATGAACTTTACGCATAAATAAATGTCATGTCATTTCATTTCATAATCATCAACCTATTATGTGGATAATTAAATATCAATAGATAAATTCATATTTTTTCATCAAGAAAACGTTTGGCCACTTTGGTGACTAACAAATATTTGTACTCTTAAGGGAAATCGGTGACTGAAGTTATACATTAACAATTGTTACCATGACAATTAATGGTAATTATTTCACAAGAGCTGTGGTCAACACAATGAGTCATTCTATGAAATTTAGAAAACATAAATGGAATCTTTCATCATCAATATGCCAACATAACATAAATCTTAATTCATAATAATAACTCTGGCATAAGTACGCTTAAGGGAAATTGATAAAGGAACCCATTGGTCATGTCCAGGGGTCATGCCTATTACTTGATCTAGGACTTGGTTTTATCTAGTGGCCATGTCGGCATAAAGGTTATGCTTGACATTAATGCCCATGCTGATTGACCATGATACATCATTTGCATGCACTGTGAATGAAATTTCTATCAAAATGCAGAGTGATGAGAATGAAATTTTTGAGAAAGGAAAGCAAGGCATTTTCATTTACACCAATAAATAAAACTGCATTTTCTTAAAAGCAATGTTTGCAGAAACAAAGAAAGCATGAACTAAATGGAAAATGTTGGTTCTCAACCATACTCTGTTTCCACATATTACAAATATGAGATAAACTATGCAAAGCACTTTATTTGCATATACAATACAATCATAAATCCAAGAATTTAGATCTTCACATTTTTTCTATACCCTTAAAGTAGAGATGATAACACACCTTGTTCCATCCCGAATGGTTAAAGCAACAATAAACGATTTGAACTCATTAGAAAGAAACTGTGTTCTCTATCTTAACAAATTAAGTTTTTTGATTGACATAATATGAAGATCACTTTTCAGGCAAAGAGAAAACTGGTTTTACATCTTCGGGTTAACAGTGAATGTTTCTGGGCAAATGACGTTGCTCACTCTTTGTTTCTTCAAATTCAATCTTCTTTCCCCTTCTTATGAGTGATAAACATAACCTAATGAATTAGACGGCCTTGAAAAAACCATCGGAGGCAAGGGCTTATCCTTGTTGAGGTGAGAAAGGTTACTGGCCCATAAGAAAGCACCAAATCACTCCTCTGATCAAGGAGTGAAACTCCCCAGTTGTCAAGAAATGGGAGTTGCTGATGAAGGAAAACCATCCACATCTTATATCACGCCTTAACTTCTCATTTAGTGGGGTGTGAGAAACTGCACACTCCTCAATTAGTTTGACAAACAGAGTTTTAACATTCATCATTTAAACAATAAATAATATTATATGTCCACAGCCAAGAAAAAAAACTAACATCTGCTGGTTGGTTGCCCAATGATACTTATGGCATCTAAAGCTGCCTTTGCTTTTGTTTCCTAGGGATGCTTTCAAGATAAAGGATCTCACCAAAGTAGAAGCAGTAATACAGTTATTGTGTGTTGAATCATAGCTTAAAAGTGATGGCTTTGATGGCCCCTGTCCCCATTCCATCTGCTGAAACAAGAAAATTTTGACTGTGGCTGACAGTATAAATTAGTTAAATAGAACGCACCTCATCACATTTGTATTTCTCCTTATGCCCTTTATTTGTGTGTATTATCCTTTATTTTGAACCATCAAAAAATAAAACAATGTTATTTTTTTCGCTGGCTTTTTATTTTTTCAATTGCAAACTTTTGTTTATGATGGAAAAGTTGTAAAACTCCACCTTTCATTTAAGCTCTACTATTTACAACTAAGATACTTTGGGATGATGTGTCACAGGGAGTATGTGTCTGAAATTGAGGTCCATCTATACTTCAATGATGTCTATTTTTGAAGCTTGGCTGTATAGTTGTTCCTTTTTGTCTGCAGAAGCTACTCCTAGATGGTTTGCATTTGTTATTTGTTGTGCAAACCGTTGTTCAGAGGAAGTGCTTGTAAGAAATACAAGTTTGAGGCTTGGAGAAATCATCATTTGGATTACATCTGAATGGTAATGGAAGTTTTGTGGACTTATACAATGGTGTTAGGTACAATTGGGACGACTATGATTAAGAGAAGGACAACATGCTGTAGATGATTGATGTATCTGAAGTTTATCGCAAAATCATGTGGAGGGAATGTGGAAGGGAAACACTAACCAGATATATGGAATTCTAACTGGATATGGACATTGCTTGTCATTCTTTGACTTCACTACTTGCCTTTGTATTGTATCTTCTCAGATTTTGTCTCATTTTTATTGGAGCTCTTCTTAGCCTTGTTTAGGCTCTTTCATTATGCAAATGTGTTTATGCTTAAATAGGACTTCTATCCATTTAGATGCTGTTTAGCTGGAAAAACACAATTTTTTGTACTTTGTCTTTTTAGTTTTGTTTTCCATTTCCTCATTTTTTTTTTGGAAAATACGTTCGATCGTTTCTGCTAGACACATGAACTAATATCTTGATTTATTGGCTTCTGTATCTCTCCCTCAATTCGGGATGCTCCCAGATTTTCAGTCTGGATGTCCAGCTTATGAACATGCATTCTTTCTTTTTTTGTGGATAGTTCTATGATATTCTTTGTGATGCTTGAGAACTGAAGAAATGTTTGGTTGCTTGTTTAATTGGGCTTGAGGCTTTGGTTTTTTATACATAATGTTGCGCAGATGCAAAATTATCTCTCTAAATGCTTTTTCTAATTCTCTTTTGTTGGTGTCTATTTTTTCCTTATAGATCCCCATTAGCAAGAAGAACAAGAAAGAACGCTACCAAGAGGATATAGAAGAGCGGATAGTATCAATAATTGCATCATTATTTGGTAAGAAGCAAGCGAATTGTAGATGTGTTGGGATTGTTTAATTCATTTCGTTGCTACATGACTTTTTAAAGGAATTGATTACTCATGAACTTGTGTAAAATTTGATCAATTGTATTATTTTTCGCATTTGATGAGGGGGAGTTCTTGCACAGTGGTAATATTATTCCATTGTGGCCTAGTGGTCACTTATCTATCTGGGGAAACAGTCTCTCTACATTGTAGGGTAAGTCCCCATACATCTGACCATTTCTGGAGTTTGTAATATAAGAAACCTTGCGCACTGGTGACCCTTTATATTGGGCATTTTATCGATTGTAGGCTTTACTTGCAAATATTGCTACAATTTCAATATGACATGGCCTTATATATTTTCTCCATCAAATTGAACTTGAATAAGCCATGCTGTTTTGCCTTCTAAATGATGTGTTTAAAATAAATGGTCTTGTTTGTACTTAAGGATTTTATGTGCTATGCTACATCTAAAGGTTTCTTAATAATAGAGAATTTGCTTTTGTAGTTTGAGTGGGTTTTACATTGCTTTACTTTGGGAGGTTTTCTGGTCATGTGTTTGCGGTTTAATGTATATAGCTTTATACTTTTGGGTATTATTGTGCAATTAGTAGCTTTGTTTGTAGTAAGCTAGCTAATACTACATTATCAGTAAATGGGGAAGTATCCTCCAATGAAACCGTAAATTTTCTTTCCGACTGCCCGTTCCTTGCCAGTGTGCACTACAGGATTGGCACTTCATACTGACTACTTGAGCCTTTATATTGTGTACTTAACATCCTTGTTATTCCCTTTGGTAACCTGGGCAGAACAATGGTTTGGAATCAGTAGAGTGATAGTAATAAGAAAGTTGAATTGTGAGAAAGCTCCCTCAGAAATGTGTCTGCTTGTCCCGCTTGCTGATCTTTTACAATACATGTAGAGAGATTGTTTAAAGGATCAGAACAGTCATGGGCGCCCTGCTAGTTTTCATGTGTCTACAGGGTTTGGCTTCTTGGTAGTCTGTGACTTGATTTGGCATTATTGGAAAGGCAAGCGAGATTTTTCTTTCATTCCAGACGTTGTAAATCTCTTCTGCCAGTGTTATAGATAACACAAGGACTAACTGTTCTTACATGGATTATTGCATAAACGGAGACACTATAATGTGTATTCTGGAATAAAAGTGCAGTGATAAGCTATGTTACATTGAATTTTAGATTAAATTTGGAGAATCGGTCTGTTGATTGCCAGCTACTGCTTCCTTTATATGAATTATCTGGAGTCTGCTGATTTGAAGGCAGATGATAAGGATTTCCATTTGATGGGAAGCAAAAAGATGACGAGGGCTGTAAAAGAGTTGTAGGATGTGGTGCTTGGGAAAATGTTCATTTCAGTAATTCCTTTGATAGTTATTTTGTCGGCTCAGGATGCCAATTCTATGTTCACAGGCTATTGAACCTTGAAGATAGATCATTAGCAATAAAAAAAGGAAGAATGTAAGTGTAGCACTAAGGACATAGTTAAATTACGTGAAAAAAGTGTGGCTATTTCTTTTTATTTATTTTTTGCCTTTTTGATGTAGGGAGGAGGGTGAAAGTAGAGAAAAGAAGAATAGAGGGGTAGTGACAAGAAATTAGACTAGAGGGGTAGAGACAAGAAAGGGATCAAACCAAAGGGGGAGAGAGGAAGGGAAGCACAACTGCTCAATTGCAATCAATTTCTCAAATACTCATTCATTTATCAATCAATTGTCCTAGGGATTCTTATATAGAGAATTCGATGTGAAAGAAAATTTGAAACAAAATCATAATCAAATAATTGAAAAAGTGAAAAAGGAAATAAAATAAAATCAAATAAATGAAAATAAAATCACAACTAATTTGGAAGGCAAATAAAAGTGAATATATGTCTTGGATGTCCGCATCAATTGCCTTTTCTTTTAGTTTTAATTAGGGCCTATTGGGAGGATTTGGATTTTTTATGATGTTGTGGTTGTAACTTTCGTAAATGGGCCCCCTTTTGGAGTATAGTTTTTCCTCTTACTGACAAAAAAGAATAAAGAAAGAAAGAAAGACAAAAAAGAATGAGCTCAAATTTGTTCACCATATTTTTTTGTTCCATTTTGAAGTAACCAACATGTTTGGAATTTCAGTTTTGCTTTTTGGGGGATTTCTCTTTAGTTTATGACATTGCAATTTAGGAGGAACTCCTTGTCTGGTGATGGTTCTCAAAAAAGATAATTTACGTGTTATGATAGCCTGGGTAATTAGCGTCAAATGATGTGTAAATTTATTTTGTTATGTTTCCTTGTGATGTATCACAAGGAAATCAATTTCAATTCAGCAATTTAGAGAAGCAGTGGTAGAGAGAGAATGGTAGAACAGAGGAGAAGAGAATTCAGAGAAAAGCATTGAGGAAAACAAAAGAAGTGTATGGAGGTCTGAGAAACAATTTTATTTCACAAGTGTCTCATACATACTTAGATCTTACTAATGATCTAACTAGGATGACTCACAATCAGTTGTTCTATCCTACTTGTCATGATACGGCCCCTTCATTAGCATAATCAAATCTGTTATGCTGTTTGTATGCTAATTGCCTGCTGTCTGGGTGTGTATGCTTGCTGCTTTCATGTGCCACTCCTGATGTGGTGTCTTAGTTGTTTTTCCAAATGTAATTGCTTTGCTACTTCTGATTTTCTTTTGTTTGCTGGAAGTTAGGACCGACATTAGTAATTTGCCAATGGAGTATTTGAGGTCGTAACATTTTTCTTAGATGTTAAATCCACACTATGCACGGGCTTAGTATCACATCTAACCAAAACTTAAATGATAATAATAGACGAAATACTGATTTAAGAAATCTTCAATCATTTCAGTGATGAAAATTCTTCCATGCTTCCCAGAGGTAGTGTTTGCATTTGCAATCGCATTGGAGCCTTGAGTTGGAAGTTTCAGCTGTCTGGCACACCATTTGGAATTAGATGCTAATCTTAGACCTACTTTCATTAAATTGGAAGACATCGAAGAAGGACCCTTAATAGAGGAGGGGCTCCAGATGTTGGAGTTGCAGCTTGAGAATTGTATCTCTAAATTCTGTCTTGGCTAATAAATTTCTCTATCACACCTTGAGTATCCAGGTTTTGGCGTTGGCACTCGAGAATTGGATCTCTAAATTCTGTCTCGGCTAATCAATTGGCTAAGTGGTAATGGCCTGCTGGACATGAAACAAAAAATGTGTAGTTTCTTGCTAATTTTCCGTTCATGGGGAGCAATATGTCCAGATTGGGAACTGTTTGCATTGGAACTTGTGACCCTTCTCCTTGATTCCCCTTGAGACGAGGGTCTTGTGTAGGGCTTCTAACCTTCATTCAGTTTTTGCATTTATACTGAAGGGTCATTATCAATTGCTGAAATCCGATACAAAATGAAACAATTGTTTTCTTGATTTCTAGTTGCAGTATATAATACTATGTTCTAAACTCAACCATATAAATGTATGAAGCTTATATGAGGACAGTATCTAGTTTTCATTCTCCCTATTACCTTGTTGTTTCTCTGTTTTTTTTAATTGAACCATTCTCTTCTTTCAGAAGAGTACCTTGCAATTCATGATCAGTAAGATGCATCCATATCATATATTCTTCTTCTCTGTTCTCTAAAGAGGGCATGTGTATCAGGGATATGCTAACTTCTTTGGAATTTCCTATCCAGGTGGGATTTTGAGGGGTTCCAGAAGGGAAAGATTGTTAAGCAAGTTTGTGGAAAATGAATGCGAGAAGATAGATCGCCTTTTGGAACTTTATGTGAGGTAATTGATTTCAGCTTTTCTAACTTATTGTACTTCTGGGGTAGAAATGGCTTTCCAATATTTCCATCTTACCAACTGCGATCTCCTTCAGATATTCTGACAGATTAAAGGCAGAGATTAAACGGTTGGATCGGCTAGATCTTGATGATTTAGAGGTCAGTTACGGATAAAATTCCATTACAAGTCACAAATAACTATGTTTATGAAACACCTTGTACCGAGGCCTGATGGTTTACAGATGGATGAGGAGGAGAGGTACAATCGGAAGCTGGAATCTGGACTCTACATAATTCAGGCAAGGAATTTGAACTGCATTGTATTTCATTATTGATACTTAATACATCTTAAAAGAGGTTCCAAGATCAAGGAAAGTAACTTTACTGATTTTGTGCCCTTAGGTATCTCTTTAAGTCCACCGCGACTCCTTCATCCTTGGGGAATGGAACTCTACTAGATACAACTGTGAATACCGAGTCTTCTCTCCAAAACAACAAAGAAACAGAAGAGGCCTCCTTTGTTCTAGGAATATCATAGAATTTTGAAAATGTTGTGTTCCGTTTTAGGTTCCGTCAATGCATGCATTATGTAAGCAAAATTTGATAAATCTTAACAAAAACGATGAAATCAATTGTTAAGAAAAGAAAAGCACGTCCAGCATGGAACCACATCTCGTCGAAGAGGAGGAGAATCAATTTACTTAAATTAGATGGCATCTTGTGAATGCTTTTTTGAGGTGTGAAAGTGATCAGTAGCAAGGTAGAGATGACTAATCAAACACAATATTTTAGAAGTTGAGGATCAGAAGTTCTCTATAAAACTTTAGCCAAAAAAGTGACATGTATGAGAAGGTACAATATCGATTGTATAAATTATAAAAGCTCTGCATCTCTTGGAAGCGCGCTACAAAGATCTCAGATAGTCACCAAATGCTTATTGCCAAATTAGAAGCCTGGCAACTCACATCATTGTAGATAAAGAAATAGGGAATTGGTAGTTTTGAAGGATTTGGTATCTCTCTAAAGTCTTAATAACTACCCTGAACTATTGTGAACGTTGCATAATTGCATATAATATTTCTGTCTCAAACTCACTGTGTTTCCTTTGGAGACTTCATCTGGTAATGGTTGTGTAGTGTCGCTTCCACCTGTTGCTTTTGAGATCTAATCTTGTGTTACTTGCTGTAAGTTAATCAATACAGATAGGATGCCAAATAGAGTTTGCAGTCTAGCTCCAAATGCTCGCATTCCAGTTCTGCAATCTCAATTTTGGCTACTTAATCCACATTGGCATTTCCTTTTATCCTTATTTAAGTTCAACCAATACGCCAAAATTTTAATATTTATGACCTGGTCTCAGTGGATAAGATCATGATTTAAGGTCTCTTGGTGTACTTGCATTAAATCAAAGTGAAGCAAGTAGCTACCTGATTTTATTAGGGTCTTAGATTCACTTGCACTTTACAAACTCTCCTGAATTGACATCCATAATCGACATCCTGAATTGTGTATCAGTCTGTTCAGCCGCCCCCTTCCTTTCATTGCTCTATTTCATCCAGCCCATTACATTATTCTGGTGCCTTTCTCCTTTGTGTTAAATTCCTTCCCCTGTTTGTGCTCTGCTATTGTGTAATCTGAGTATCTCCAACAAATCCAAGTGTCACTAGATATTGTTCTGGCTTCCTCTAGCCAAAACAGCATCAATGTCAATGCTTTTTATGCAATTCAGATTGATCTCTGAAGCTATGTTGGATCATCCCTCTGCGATCACATTCTCATCTGTCTCCAGAGCCCCTGATTTTGATCAAGTTCTTGACAATTCGACTGCTTCATCATTTATCAAAGGATCACTGGGATACTGTCTCCTATTCCTTTCTTCCCAAGCTGGCACATGTTTGCAACTTGAGGCTGTTGTCATGCACTACTAGATCTTCTTCTGGCTGTCAATCCCTTCTGAATCTGAATTGAGGGCTTCTATTTTTTCATTTAAAAAATTCTCTTTTGCTTTTCCAGGATCAAAAGTTTCTTTTTGATGAATTGTATCTATGTTTTTTGGAGATCACACAACACTATACAAGTATTCATATATCATCGATGTTGAGGTTATTCCTATTGTAAATAGGCTAGACTCCCTTGACCCCTTGGACTGCCATTTTTTCTTACAAATCCCCAAATGGGAGAGGAGAAATCAAGACAATTGGATTTCATCAGAAAAAGGTTCCTTTTTGATTTGGAAGGCTGCTGGGGTAAGATGTTGAACAGTTGATAATTTTCTGTGGCGAGATGTTGGATCAGCGTACATATGCCTTACGTAAATTTCAGGAGTACTCAGTAGTCCAGAATCTGTTCTTGCAATGTTATGTTGATCAAAACCTGTCTTTGTTTTTCTTTTGATGGGTATTAGCTGTGTTCAGTCTGAGTCTTTTATTGATGAGTTATTGGCTTGTGAGTGTTTCACCAAGAACAAATGGAAGTTTACCAATCGGAAAAAAAAAAGGAACAACTGGAATATGAAAGCTTATGATTTGGGGTGTGTAAGGAATGAAGTGGCAGGGCTGTCAATTTATGGAAAAGTCAATTGTGAACCTCTCATCTTCATGGATCAATCTTTTGTATTGTTGGAATTCTTGCAGTATATATATTCTTCCTTGTTGGCTTTTATGGTATTTTAACATTGTGGTGTTTGTAATCTTTCTGTCCTGTTCTTTTTTACTCAGTTTGTACTGGTTGATGCCACTTTGAAAACTTTCTAATATATTTTAGTTTTAACATACCTAACTAATATAAAAAAAGTGAGATTTTTCCTTCAACGGTTACCAGTGGTACAGTGGTCACAGTAATTGGACACTAAATAGAGCTGGGGTTATTGAGATCCAATGTAGCACAGGCAATGCACTCTCATACTATGTGACACAAGCACCTGTAACAATTTTTTGATATTGAAAGTGAGATAATAATTGCCATGTCCGGTCAAAGTATAGCTGGATGTGTGAGATAATAATTGCCATGTTCAGTCAAGGATAGCTAGATGTGCTCTTTTGCAAATATTTCAAGAAACCAGAAAAGTGAAACACTGTCCAAATATGTCCGTCCTCCAAATGGGATACTATTTTTTTTTTTTTTAATTTTCAATTTACAATGGAGTGTGAACAACCTTGTCCAGATGATATCTTTGTTTCCCTTTGGAATTTCGCTCCGTCTACTCCAAATTGGAGCAAAGCAATGTAATAAATGAATTAAGATATCAATGCTTCTGTGATAGTGAAAATGCCTTGAAAGTAATGCACTGGTAGAATCTTGTGTTGCTCATGGCATTGGCTCTCTCTGATTTGGAAACCTCTGCTTATATCAATGACATTGTTAGCCTCCGAGTTGGTTTTTTTTTTATTCTTTCTTTTCATCATTCAGGATGTGATTTTAGTTTCATCTGTACCTATCAGAAGCCCTCTGAATACTGCAAATTCTACGTTCTTGTCAGAAAGGAATATGATTGCTGAATTCTCTAATGATCTGATCCCTTTACCTCTATTCCTCTTATAATAATCTGATTCATCTGAGCCTATTGGCTATGACATGAGTCATAGCCTTACACAACAGCAATTGATTTCTTCCTGTCGGTGAATTGAGAAGACGGCAATTATTGGTCTTCACGCTCAAATAACCATGGCACTGACCAATATGTGCTTTCTTTCTTCATCTGCTTTCATTTTCTCTTGAGGATTCCTCTCTTAGCTGTCATTTTACCGTACCACAGAAGCTATTTGTGATACGTGTCTTGTAATGAATGGACTCTCATTAATGTGCTTCTTATATTCTTTTCTTTAGGGCTTCACTTGGAGGGGTTTTTTTTTTCTTTTTTTCTGGGGGGGGGGGGAGCAGGGGTGCTTTGATGGCTTTGATTGCTATTTTCAGATGGATGGATGGATATGTAATGTTGTATTGAATGAAGAAAATGTGTCTAATTCTTTGCCAAAAATTAATGAATTGACAACTGAACAACTACCATTACCTGCTGAAGGTTTAAACTAAGTGAAATGAACAAGCAAAGAAATAGGAGCTTAATTTACTTCTCAAATGATGTAATAATTTATATTTTTCCCATTGTGAAGCAGGATGGGAAGAGAAACCCCTTACTTCTTATATGGGGATAATCTGTTTTACCCCTTTCCTTTTGGAACACGAGGAACTGAAGAAGCCATCTCTATTGCAGGGAATACTATGACTTCTGATGGCTAGACATTGAATAGCCATTTGATTATGTCACCTGTTTAGGATAGATTGTGGGAGATTATGTTGTCATTTTCTTGGAGATCTTTCAATCATATATTTGATTTGTTCCTCACTCATGAGATGATAATTTTGTTACGCTTGCTTGTTGCAAACATTGACCAAAAGCTTTGTAGCACTATGCTGTATAATTACTCCTGTGAACAGTTGCTGAAATAGTTTGCTTTCTGCCATGATCTGTAGTTGATTGCTGTTATTCTCGCTCACCTTTGGTCGTACGAGTAAGTCATCTGCATGATATTCTTGCTTGTTGCTTGACGTAGTTTTTATATTGGGCTAACATGAAATTATGTTGATTTCATCTATCAGGCACCCAAGAATGAGAGCAAGAATTGAACTTCTACTTAAACAGCATAAACTCACTAGGAAGGACATTAAGGATATTTTACAGGTTTGTGCTTCATCTCTGATTCCCTATACTATTTCTGTCTTCTTCAAGTCTCTTCTAGCGAGACCAAATTGGACATTTTTTTTTGGGTGCAACTTGATGTGTGGCCTCACCTGGAGTCCAAAAAGTTATAATAACCTTGATCTATGTAATCCAAACATGGTAAAAGCCCAATCATTTCATAATCACAAACTTCGACATGAAATAGGTAATCCCAAATACCTCAGAACTAAAAACCTCCTTTTAGGGATAATATATTGTAAATATGTCCCAAATAGATCATGATCGAAGATTAAATCCAACCTATGATTAGGATATTATAACCTTCAACATGTTTTAGGTATTACAATTCACCTCTGTCTCTCTCAGTGATTCCTGTCTCTCATTGGCCTTCTGATTCAAATCAGATTTATGACTATGATCTCTCCTCAACGTGCAGTGGAGTAAGTCATTTTTGATTTGAACTGTTTTACGCACAATTCAAGTGGTCTATGGTTGAATAGTTGATACCTCTACCCTTATCTTTGTAAAGTTGAAGAAATTCAGTTTTTATGTTTTGTTTAAGAAGGAAAATCACCATTCTAAGGTGATCCGTCGATGAATACACACCCGACTCACTGCTATTTTTTATGTTATCTTAATATTTCCGAAGCATTTGTGCAATTTTGAGCTGTAGCACTTTGATAGCTTGTGTTCTAAGATGTTGTGATGTCATAGTAAATTAAGTAGCGTTTGTTTTCTGCCATTGAGCACAGGAATATCATGACAACATTGGTGACCTTGATGGACCAGAAGAAAGAGAGAGGGCCCAGGCAAAGGTACTCAAGTTTATATCTGCCTTTTGATCCGTCCGTCCCTTGGCTGAAGATTGACAATGAGTGTCTTCTATTGTCATGATTTGGCCCCAAAGCTTGTAAACTATTATTTTTCTTTTTCGCACATTATTTATTTCCTGAGTAAATGGTTAAAAGAAAACGGAATTTCCGATCATAGCTGCAGCCTTCGCACTCCTTTTATCCAATTATATTTAGAATACCATTGCGACGTGCACATCACAGGAATCCAACATCATTGAAAATTAAGCTGATTGTGCGACTTTACTTAAAACCGACGGCATTGTGATGTCACAGAAAAGGGGGAAAGATATTTACTTTAATTTGGAATATACTAGAATCGAGAAAATGTAAGTAGTTCTAGAGTGCTCTGGTGATGGATATTTGTATACAACGCTTTAGAGCATAAGTCCGTAGCCATTTATACAGGAGGATGGAGGGGGGTTCTATTGGTTAAGAAGGTGATGTTTCTATAGAAAGAGGTGATCTTTTTTCATCTATAAGGAAGATTATAAGAATTTATTTATTCATATTCGGTTGTTATCTTATTACCATTTCTTGTTTGTGCTTTCAATTAATGATTGGTCTAATTTTCACGTCGTGTCTTTAGATTGATCATAATACTTAAGAGTGCTTGTGGGTTAACTTGATTAGCGTTTGTTTATAGGAAACATCAAATACATCACACGATTTTGTGGTTATAAAAATTAGACCGTAACACTCTGCGTTAAAGGCCTGGCATTGGAGTGTTTGTGCAGTTAGGCGTTGGAGTAAGCACTGGTCGAGAAGGAAAGCTTGACACTAGAGTGTGTAGTGTCGGCACCACAATGCAAGAAATATCTGTGTTCCTCGATACTGAAGCGTACGCATTGCAGCACCATGCCCCCGTCCTCGGACATGCACGTTGAGTGCGTTAATATGTGATGTAGCGTCAGATCAAGATCATTATGCCGAGCGCATAGTGCTGTTGCAGCCCTTGGATGAATCTCGGCACACAGGCTTGGTGCACGTGTGTTTTTCCATATGATTAGGCGTCGCAGTGCCCACGTCCTCGGACATGCACGTTGAGTGCGTTAAT
>JAOVVI020004177.1:0-17974 GCA_028571085.2 Nepenthes alata | reverse complement strand
CACATGGACAGCTAGATGATTTTCTTATTAATTCAAATGATGGTCCATGATAAACCTAATGGATTTATTATGGGGGGTTAGAGTTGGGTATGGCTCATAATAAATCGGCCCAGCCTAAAACTAAAATGCGGTCCAAGTGTCAACGGCTCAAACATAGAAGCATTAAATTGAACGAGTCAATCGTGTAATGGCTTTGCATGAAATTAAACAATACACTCAATCCTAACAAATAGTTACTATCGACTGAGGGATAACAACGCTCCAATGAGTGACACGATGTAAAAACAACCAAAATGGTTTTGATATTAACATACAGACAATTTTTTCTTTAATTTAATGGACGGTTACACTCTTAGAGTAACATCTCGAATAGCTATCTTAAAATGCCTTTTAGCATAGGCAACGATTTTAGAATTGATCGGACGGTTAAAAATCAAGATATAAATTCAACTCCTCCCAAATCGAAGGGAGGAGAGAAATCAAAAAAAAAAGACACTCAAACAATGAATGCACCTGAGTGAAGCCACGTCCATCAATTCATACTTATTCCCATCATCTTTCAATTCTAACACTTATTTTCTCTTCATATCTTTCTATCTCCTTAGAAAGATTACTAACTTAAGCGTCAAAGGATATATCGAGGAGTAAATCTCGTATACCTTTTTACCACTCATTTAGTTTGTTATGGTAAACTGGATAAGGATTTATAGTCACGAAGATTGAACCCGTTGCTATTTGGACCATCAAAAGGAATATCCCGACCATTGAATTCATACGACAATTCGGATTCACGTGACGCATTACCAATCTCTTTCTTCACACTAAAAATAATATTAAATGTGTAAATCTGGACTATTCTACCAAAAATAATAACATTTTACGTGTTGAAAAACCTTTCTCAAGGTTACCAAAATAAAAATGAAAAATATTAGTACTACACTTTACACAATATATCCGCATTGTTATTTTTGAAAAAAAGATGTCATCTATTTTTCAAATTATTGGAAGAAAGCATGCCACTATTATTTTTAAATGATCCAATAAAATTATTTATTAATCATTATAACCCACTTATCAGTATAAAATTAGTTAAAAATCTAACTAATTTTTTTTTTATAAATTATAATAATATAATGATCTCAAATTTATTATGCTAAAAAAATTTAAAAAACTTAATTGTTAATCCCACTAAGAGCAATTAGCATCCACAGATAAACCTATTAAATGGACAGGGGGCAGGGAGGTAGATAAGGTCGGGCCACCGTTCCATTATGACTTAAACGCATGCAATGAAGACAGTAGCTCCTTACCAACAACTATAGTTATGGCAAAGCCCTTCTTTAGAGAAAAAAGAAAACCAAATTGCATGGCATATTTGCGGGCAGAATTAATTCTGATACAAAATGCATGTTGCCTTAACCAAAACACACAAGTGGGGGTACTGCTGGCAGTCTCTGTAATGAATTAACTATCATTTCTGACCATGGAAATGACAAGGTTGAAGTAGTTGGGTGGTTCCTGCTGTGAAGCAACTTGTTCCTGAATCCTGCAAACGAACCTATCAAAGAGTTGGTCCATAATTGCTTCTCCAAACTCACTTATCAAGAGTGGTTCCGCAGCTGCTCTGTAGGTGTCCGCCATGCACTCGGCTTTTGTTCGCAGATCAAGTGTCGGGTGCTTGGCCTGCACGTCCCATCTCAAGCCAAAACTTTCCAATTTTACAAGAGCAAATGATCCCTCCGCCTCTATCAACTTCTTCACCTCTTCCGCTGTCGGTGCGTGTTGTGGCAGATTGAATCCACGAAACCTATCCTCTGATATCAACCCCTGCATAAATAGTTGATTATTTAATATTGATTAAGTAAAGTTAACACGGTAACTCAAATTCTGTGATATTAGTTGTTAGGACCCAAGAACACTAAGCTTCTTAATCGAGCTAAGAATAAATCTCTGTATGGATCAAAATACCGAGCCCACTGTTTGGAACTGTAAAGAGATGTGGTGACAATTTAACAATAGTCACAACAATAATGCAATAATAAGCTAAAACAAGGGAAATAATATTTCTTTGTGAACCCTTTAATATAGGATAAAATCACATATCCTTAGATCCATCTAACTTGACTATAAATTTTGAGTAAGAATACATTGACTATAAAGACGTCTTTTAGTTTCACCATAACTTTGAAAAACTAAAACTAATACAATAAGAAAGGAAAAATACAAGAGAATCATTGGTAAAAATATCCAAAATAACAAAGAAGACAACATGCCATGGATGGTGAAAGTCGAAATACGAATCTAAATCCAAAAAAATGATACGAATCTCCTCATTTTCCTCCTCTTATGATCTCTCGTAAGTTAGCCACCAAAGGGCTTATAAGTCATATATTTAAATGACCTAAACTTAAAACAGAAAATTTTTAGCTCTTCACAGGACACTTAAAACGTTTGGCTTATGATCAACAAATGGGGAGCTATCGGAAAACATTCCAGATCCCACTCAAGACGCTGGCTCACGAATTTCATTTGGAGACATCATCACCCTACAACATTGCTAAAACGCTAGCCCCCATTTCAAAAATTCAGGGAAATGAAATAGTATCTACGATTGTCATAAGGGATTGATCCATTCCAATAGGGACACTAATATTCACTCAAGAAGTAAAGAACTAATCACTATAATGATTTATATTGAACCTTTTGTTTGAACTACTAAGGAGGTAATACAATAATATACAATACAAAATAATAATAAAAAATATAAGACATAAGAATTTTATGTGAGAAAATCTTTTGAGAATAATAAAAAAGTTACGAGATGATATGTCTATAAAATATCCACTATATAATGTGATTGGTCACAAAAACTTCTAATAATGTAAGGATACAACAGTTTGTGAAAAGCAAACCAAACAAGAAAGAGTATAGGAGTGAATGAGAAGAATACAAATTGTAATAATGTTCTTATTAATATCAAGAATAATTTACCCCAAGTTGGCAAAAAATGTAACGCGATTTAGAGTTTAAATGGATTAATAAATCATCTTCTTCTTCTCGTCCATTTCTTTTTTATCTTTCTCTCTTTATATCGGTGCTTAATCGCTCTCTCAAAAATATTGTGTTATTTACCTTCAAAATAACATCTGGCTTATATAAAAGTTGAGGCACACAAGCACCCGACTATAATGCATTAAGCATGCTTGTGTTAAACATTAACATATGAGCACCATGTGAAGCTTGTGTGAGTAGTGCCAATCCTATTATCAGCGCTCCCACTAAGGGTTCGCATGAGACGTGACTATCTTGTTATTGTTGTACGTGTGCCATTTTGTGCACATGTTAAGTGTGCCATATTCCTTACTGATGATTCTCATTCTCTCAAATAGGAAACAATCAATCTTCCCACGTAGCTACATGTTATTAACCAATAAAGCAAAGAATATATATATACATAGAAGGCATGGCATTTTTAAGGGAGTGAATTATCTCAACAAACTTTCCCTCATTGTTATGCGGAGCCATTATTATTTCTACAATCATTCGGCATGTTTTAAGCTTTTATCTTTGAACTACATTAGCTATCATACTTGATCCATTATTGTTGATCTTGACTTTGCTGAGTATTATCAACTCCGAGTCAATAACATTTTAAACCTAATGATATCGTACATCGATGTGTTTCAATCTAGAATAGAATGATTATTTCTTACAAAATGGATTGAGATTTAGTTGTTACAAAATAACACATATTGCTCTTACGTGAAATCGAGTTTTAGATGAACTTCTTTATCTACAATATCTCCTTACTCGCTTCTACCACCATAGCAAATTAAGATTTGGTGATAAAGAGTACAACATATTTCTATAACTTTATTTGCCAAGACATACCTACTCCAACAAACATAACCAAATGCCTCAAAGTAAACATTTGAGAGTCAATATTGTCCGCCATATAGGTATCCACGAATCTGACCAAGAACAACTTACCATTGCAAAAGTATAAATACATCATAGAAGTATCCCCAAATATATCTAAGTGTACAATTCATTGCAGGCTGATACTCCATTCTAAGATTGAAAAGGAACTAATTAATAGTTCTAACCATATGAGCTATATCTGGGCCTTATATGCATCATAGCATATGTCAAACTATCAACAATCGAAAAAGTAAAGAACATATCTCATACCAGCCTTTTTACCCTCCATATAAAGACTTTGCCAAGTACTTAATTTAAAATTATTGGCAAGTAAAGTGTTTACCAACTCGGACTTCTTTATATCAAAATGTTGAAATACCTTTTTGATGTAGCTTTTTGGAGACATTCAAAGTGTCTTCACCTTATAGTCACAAAAAATTCTCATACCAACAATTTATTTTGTCTATCCTAAGTCCTTCATTGTAAAAGCCTTTCAAATTGCTTCTCAACTCTCAAATTTGGGATGTATTCCAACCCACAATAAGTAGGATATCAACATGAAGCAAGAGAAACAAAGTCCTGTTTTGAAAACCTTTGAACAAATATATAATTATTTAAAATAGTCTTCTAGTAGCTTTACTCCACCATCATAAATTCAAACTTCTTAAACTATTGCCTCCAGGTTTGCTTTAGCCTAGAAGGGCTCATATTCAAGAGTAATTCTAGATACTCCTTTCCCTTATCTTGGTACCCTTCGAGTCGCTTTCTCTATATGTTTTCCTTAAGATCAATGTGGAAGGATGCCATACACATATTTAGTTGTTTAACTTCTAAATCAAGAGTTACAGCTAGTTTGAGAATAACTCCAATGGAAGACATATTCACAATAGAAGAAAAGAACTCCTCCAAATTGATGATTTTCCATTTGTTAAACCCTTCACAACTAATCTTACATTGTATCCTGGTTGATAGCTTTTCTATTTAAATTTTAAGTAAAATACCAACTTGTTTTGTAGTGTTTGTTTGCTCTTAAACAATTTGGTGAAGTCAAAAGTATGATTGTTATGTAAAGGCTTCATCTCATCTTGCATTGTATCCATCAACTCTGTCTTGTGGTCATTCTCCATAACTTATCAAAAAGTTTAGGCTCTTTGCTATCAGCATGTAGCACATATTCATTAGCTGAAGGGTATGTTAAAGGACATCAATCTCTCCTGGATCATTAGAATGGGATGGTTATTGTAGGCTCGGGGATTTCATGATAAATATAACAATGAATATCATCATCAACATCATCCATCATATCAAAGGTGGGGTGATTTCAATATCCTCCATGATAACCATGAACATCATTATTGACTTAAATTGGCATTGGTAACAATGGTATAAATTTGGCATCACAAGGATGATCATTATTGTAGGAGATCATTTTCTTTTTTTCCAATATCCTTAATATTCTCATATTCAACGAATATCGAATTTTTAGATTTCACAAGCTTTTTTGCTACTAAATCACAAAATCAACAGCCAAATTTATCTTATCCATAGTCAAGAAAAATGTATTGTCTTGTCTTCATAAAAGCTTAGACCTTTTATTACTCGCAACATAGATAAATGACTTACACCCAAATATGTGCAAATTAATATAAAATACCTCTTTTCTGAACTGTTGTTTGTCGGGCATATCTCTATCTAGGAAACATTAGAAGGGAGTTTTATTACATTAGTCACAACATTCAAGTCTTTCTCCCAAAATGAGCCAAAGAGTTTCCCTTCTGAAAGTATAGATCAAACTCTCTCAATCAATGTATGATTCATCATCTTGGCCGCATCTTTTAGCTATGGTGTCTTCGATTGAATATTTTGGTATCAGATCTAGTGTGAACAATAATTGGTGTCAAATGGTCTGGTGTACTCTCTTTTATTATAACTATAGATACACTTTAATTTCTTTCTTGTTTACCTTTCAATCATTGTATGACATTATTGGAATACATTAAGCACATACTCTTTTGTGTTTAAGGGATATATCCATAATTTTCTAGAGCAATTACTAGAAAAGGTTATGAAATAAACTGCGTTGCCGAGAGTCTTTACCTAGAATAGATCATATATATCATATGCACAATCTTAAGAAGACATGTTTCTTTGAAGATGAATTTTTATAGAATAAAATTCTTTGTTGTTTCTTGACTATATAAAAAGGGCACAACTTTAACTTTACCACGTTCATGCCCAAAAGAGATTTTTCTTTACAAAATTGAGATCTTTCTCAATCATGTGGCTAAGTCGTTTATGCCATAAATCGGAAGACTCATCTCCCTTAGCATCATCTATTTCTTGTTTGAGAATGAGTTTTGCAATATGTATTAGTTAGAAAATTTTTTCCTTTGTGCACCATTAGAGAGCCTCTAATAAGATTTCAAGAGTCATAGTAGAAAGTACTACAAAACTCCTAATCATTAAACTTACCAACCAAAATAAGATTCAACTGAATATCTAAGACATGTCTTACATTCCTCAAGACAAACTTTGTGCCACTTCCTATAGTCAAACACACATTAAGACATCCTACGATCTAAAATAATTTGTCATTACTTATCTTCAATACTATAACATTTTTGAGAGTATAACATATAAAGAATTTTTTCCTTGACGTCACATGGAGTCACGCACCAGTAACGATCACCAAGCTTGTCTCGTGATCAACCATATTGATCACATCATTTTCACAGACAATAAGAATATAAAACTTGGTAAGAATCGATACTCTCTCACCATCTCGGATCATCTTAGCCAATTTTTAGCCGCCATATCTATTCTCTGATTTTTACTTGTAATAATATTTTTTGATGTGACTTTTCTTCCGATAATAATGACACTCAAGGTTTTATTACTATCCTCTATCAATTTAGCACAATAACTAAAACTCTTTGTTACTATTTGTTGGGTTTTAGATGCCAAACTTTACTCACAAAGATGAGAAATAATCTCTATAAAAATTGATACTAAATTTTTTATTGGAACCTATGAGGAAGCAATACAATGACATATAATACAAAATAATAATCATAAAATAAGAAAGAATTTTATGTAAAAAAATTCCTTTAAGAATGAGATGAAAAATTCGGGATGGTATGTTCATAAGAATACAACATATTACAATAAGCAACTTGAATAATAAAGAGCATAAGAGAAAATGAATAGAAAATAATTGGTACTAATAACTTTCTCAATATAAAAATAATGTACTCAATGTTTGCGGAGAATAAAATACGATTTGGAGTCAAAATATATTAATAATTTTTTTTTCTTTTTCATTTTTCTCTCTTCTTTCTCCTTCTCTAATTTAGGTCCTCAACTTCACTCTTAACGTTTTTTTTTCGGCGATAAAAATCAGGTCATGCTTATATAGTGTCTAAGGCTTACAAGTATCCGACAAGTAGTTGATATGCACCTATATCAAGCCGTATCAAGAGCACGTGAGTAGTGCCAATCTTGTTATAAGTGCCCGAGCTTTCACCCAGGCTCGCATGAGACATGCTTATCTTGTTTTTAGCACACACGCACCATTTCGTACATATGTCAGTCGCGACCCATCCTATTTGCTGAAGATTCTCCTTTGCTTAAATAAGAAACAATTGAATCTCTTGCATGACTCTATATGATTGACTAACAGATCAAGAATATATAGATACGTAGACAAGGATTACACCCACAAGGGAATTATTCATTTAACAAAATTATTATAGTATTGGAGATCATTTTTTAAATGTAGTCACTATATCGTATGGATTCATCCCCCGAAGGAACCGGACATGATAATTTTTCATCATCCAGTTCGAGCAAAAATAAAAAAATCAAATGGATCTATATAAAATATATATCTTATAAAAAATATATGTTATCCATATCCACAGCGGTTCTCTGTAATCTGTAAGAAAAAAATGTATTAGATTCCCCTTTTCGGAGTTGCAACTATCCATTGAAAGGAATTCCGCTCTTACATATAAATGCTCAATACCCAAGTAGGCTTACCAAGCAAGTGGATTATGATCAAATGCTCTCTAGGTCGTCTCAGACCTTGCGATTGGCATTTGTCTCCAAAATATTTGGAAACTTTTTACATACAAAAGGTTTACTTGTTACTAATATACTATAGCCTCTATTCTTCTTTAGATATATTGTTTGACTTCGATAGTATCATAAATCGGGTCGATGCAGAGAAAATGAATACATTTTCATACTATTAAAAGATAAATAAAACGATTTAATAAGTGAAATAGATCAAACAGAATCAAAGCTAGGAAATTGAGACTGGACCAATTTCCTTTCGTATGGAGCAAACAAACCAAGGATTGAACTTCTGCCTGCTCTAACGGAAGTCTTTCTATTGAATTGATTGACATACGAACACTTTTATTTTTAGCCTTTCATCTTCTCTAGAGAAGCAAAACTCGAACGGATAGAGCAGATGGTCCAACTACATAACTTTTTCTATAATATATATATCTCTTTCCATTTTTATTAAAAAGAAAATATGGCAACTTTTTTCTTATGCCAACTTGTCGTATGATGTGACCCTCACATTTAAATCTTATCAGTTGGTTTGGTTGGACAAAAATGCACCATCCCTTTGCACGCGCATAAGATATTATTAATTAAGGTGGAAAAATGGCAGGTTAATTTGCATTTGTAGAATAGAAGTATACACAAATCTTGTAGAAGCATTTGTTGGGGTAGAGTAATTCCAGAAGTGCCGCAGAATAACAATAATATGACACTCCGTTCATTGTTTTAAAAAATTATATGTTTGTAGTTTCATATTTTATTTAATATTATTCATGCTTCTATTTTTGTTTTCTATTTTATCATTATTTACATTCTAGGATCAATCATAATTTTGAAAGGCTCAAAAGATGAAAAAAAAAAATATAAGTAAATGTTTGTCTTGATATTTTTATGTTACATGCATATCTCATAACGTGGTCATATGATAAAAATATTTACACAGAACAAGGACGAAAATAAGGAAGAAAATATAATACGTATTAAAGAAAATAGGAAAAAAAAATAAAAAGAGTTTGAAAGTAATCATCATATATGATGTTGCTTAAGGAGAAAAAAAGTAAAAAAAATTTTTTTGATTTGTTGCCATCTAAAATAAGATTAATTTGACCTATTGATAGATGGAGCCTATAGGCATAAATTAGTCAAATTATTGGGTCCAGATTAAAAAGACATCTGACCGAACAGTCAAGTTATCAAGCAACTAAGTGACCAAATTGGAAAAAATATAAAATTTCAAATTTCAAAATAGCCCATATTTAATTAAACAAAACAGTTTAACCATTTGAATGGTTAAATGAACCAAATATTATTATAACTGGCTAGCGAAATCAAGCAAGCAATTAATATATTTAATGAATATAAATTAAATTCATAAATATATTAAATCACTAAGCTATTTAGCTCCTAAAAATAATAATAGTTCAGATGATAAACAATCATATTTTTAAGATAATCACTATTAATTGACAAATAAAATTATAAATACGTTTATTTTTTAAAAAAATAATCAAGAAAATAAATATAGTGCTTTAACTGTCTTATTACTTGAAAATTTCATAAATGTTTGGAGCTAAATCTCCCATATTCCATTTTCCTGAGGCCAAGTCCTCCATATTCTATTCTCTTCACTCCCACACATTCTCATTTTATTTTTTATTTTCCCCAATTATTTGTAAAAATTATTAATTTCAATATTAAAGAATAAATTAAAAAGTGAATCTAATATACTTTGATATCTTGTTATCATTACGGTATATAAAATTCAGATAAGAGGTTCAAAGATTTAATTAGACTCAAATTAAATTATTATCAATATTCAAGGTATTGAACGCTTTGATATTTGTGTTCCCTTTTTAAGAATGCTGCTAGACAGAGCAACGTGACATGGGCCCCTATCCAAGTCTAATATTGCCACTGGCAGATAAGGGTGGGTCATGGGGTTTGATGGGTTTGATAATTATGGGCCTAAAGGGCCAGGCCCCATAGCGGGTCCATAACTTAGTTCCAACCTAACAAAATATTTTTCAAAGTGAAAGGTCCCATATTGTCCAAGCAAAATGAATGCATTTATAGATCACACTATAAAATTAGGCACTCTCAAATTTAGAAAGACAAGATCCAGATGATTTGGCATTCCCAGGAATGGGGTCTACCCTTCATCCGGGAGCTGCTCTCATTCTAGGACGTTTACCCCTCATTCAGGAGTTGCCCTTCGTCTTAAAGCCAAGAGTCCTCTGTTTGGGAGCCTAGAGCCCTTCATCCCGAAGTCAGGAGTCCATCATCCCGAAGCTAGAACCACTCCTCCCTGGAGCCACGAGTCCTCCGTTTCAACGTAAGGAGCCCTTTGTTCGGAGCTAAGAGCACTCCGTTCTTGAGCTAAGTTCACTCCGTTCCAGAGCCATGAGTTCTCCGTCCCGGAGCCAACCCTCAATCCCAGAGTTAGGAGCCCTTCGTCTCAGAGCCAAGAGCATTCCATCCCGAAGCCACGTGTCCTCCGTCTCGGAGCTAACTCTCCGTCCCGGAGTCGGGAGCCCTTCATCCTGGAGCCAACCCTCCATCCTAGAGTCAGGAGCCCTCCATCTCAAAACCAAGAGCCCTTTATTTAGGAGAATGCCTCTATCCCGAAGTCAAGAGCCCGCTCTCCACTCAGGTGACCAGGACGCTAGTCCATCAGCGTAGCTTAGTCTTCTAAGACACACCTCTCCTAGGCGCACCTGAAAAATGCCCCCTGTCAGGCATACATCCAAGCTGCCGCTCAGTGAACGTATCCCTAAGACGCCCCTTAGTCGGGCACACCTTCAAACCTCCCTTCAACGAGCGTATTTGTAAGACACCATTTTATTGGGTGCACCTCTAAGACGCCCCTCTACCAGGCGCACTTCTAAAATGCCTCCTACCGGGTGCACATCTGAGCCGTCTCTCGACAGGTGCATCTCTGAGATGCCTCTCAGCTGGGCGCACCTCCAAGCTGCCCTTAGCGGGCATATTTCTAAGACATTCAACTACTAGGCGCACCTCTAAAACACCCCATGCCGGAAGCATATCTAAGCCTCCCATTAGCAAGTGCACCTCTAAGACGCCCCTCAGTTGGACGCCTCTTAATCAAGCTGACCTCTAAGCCGCCCATTAGTGGGCGTATTTCTAATACGCTTTTTAGCGAGAGCTTCCAAACACTCAATCCTCCTCTATACGTATCTATACATTCCTTACGTCTTCCTAGCATCTTTTTATTTTTCTAAGAAATATTTTTGACTTGAGCGTCGGAGGATATACGGTGAGAGCAATTTCTACAATTATTTGACTTCTTATTTTTAGTTGTATTGTGTAAGTTTCACGTTAACAGATATGAAAATCAGACCTGCTCCAATTTGACCCACTAGGAAGATTGAGTTACTCCCTAACCCGTCGGACAATCTAGAACCTTGGACAGATCATTGGCGCTATCTGTGGAAAACGACTAAAAAGTCTAACCACCGCACAACAACAAAATAAATGCGGTCAATACTCATAACTTAACTAGCACCTCAGCAAAAGAAATCACCTCCCCTGGCGACAACCCCCGAGTAGCCATGACGATGCTCAGCTTTTCGTTGACATGCTAGTGGCTTGGGGCTATATCCTCCATTGCGCAGTGTTAGCTCCCAAAAGAGAAGCTAGAGGAGAATACGACCGCCTAGTGCTTATCTCATTAGCCTGACAATCTCAGTATTAGGGAGAATTTGAGTGACGGCGCCCTCTCCCAGAGAAAATATCGATCTGCTCCCAGGGAGCCAGGCCAAAGCCCAGAGTGGCAACGCCTTGCCACTCCTAAGACACCGGTAACCTCTCAGAATGCGAAGAGATCCCATGCAGAGTTAGCGGACAAACTACTTCCTAGTCTTACACTCGTGAGTTGCCTCGCTAAAGTGAGGAGCATGGCCCATGGACACAATATGGCCAGTCTGAAGATGCCATGCTAGGGGCTTCCCCTGCAACTCCCGGAGTTCGATGCACAAGGAGAGGAATCAAAAGATGAGGCCCCTTTGTAAAAAAGGAAAAAAAATAGAAAAAAAGAGAAGAGAGAAAGGGCGACACACGAAGTGGCGGTGACCACCATTGCTGAAGGAGACACCACCCGAATCGGGAGCCGACGAAGCCCTCTCCATTCTCCACCCTCCGATTTGCACTGTGGTGTGAAGGAAGGAAGAAGATCACAAGCCGCAAGGAGCCACCACCGTCATTCCCATCGCTGGAGGAGAATTAACAAATTGAGACAAGTAAATACTTCTTTCCTCTTTATGAATGCCGATCTTGTGTTTGCATGTTGCAATCTTGAGCCAGTCGATCGAAATCTCGGTGTATTGTGAGGCTCGGTGGAGAGTGGAAGAGAAAACCATCGATGGATCTTGTTCGCTACCCATGCCATCACAGGGTGGCTATTGGCATGACCGGTACTATCATTCATGCTGGGGCCACCCTCCATCAACGATCCTCATCGCCATCTTCAGGTATGCCTCATTGGTCAACCAAGCGCGGTTCCAGCCGTCTTATATGAATGCATCCCGCTCCCTCCACTCCATCATATATGAACACCTCTCAAACCCGGTTCAGTTGCAACTTGGTTCAGCAGTGACTTGGTTTGGCCGCAACTCATTTCAGTCGCAACACAGTTTGACCATGATTCGGTTAGACTGCAACTCGATTTGTCCATGACATGGCTCTTCCACAACTTGATTCGGCCATGATTGTGCTCTACCACGACCCAGTTTGGCACCCCAGACTTAGTCCAACGGCCCAGATTCACATCCGGTGCTTGGATCCACTCCAGTGCCTCAGATCAAATTTGCCGCTCCATGTCCGGTGCCTAGGGCAAGTCTGGCACCTAGATTTGGTCCAACTACATGCCAGTCCGGCTCCAGAATTAGTCTGGATCCGCGATTGATGATCCAAAGTCTTGCTAGTTTGATGTTGCTCCTTCCCGTCTGAGCAGCATCCTGCGCCTAGGACCAGCCCAGTGCCATGGTCAGGTCAAGCCGAGTCCCAGTTCGGCACCTTGGTCTAATTTGTCTGCAACCAATCCGGTGCACAAAATGTGCCTTTGTGGGCCTGAGGCAGCCAAGGGTTGGACTGCAATGAACTAAGGCTCCTGAGGCCGTGGACAGCAGCGATGGAGCTCGATCCACTCTCTAAAACTCTACCAAGAGCAGTGTCAAGAAGCCATGAAGGGGAGTCCCATCATTCCGGCCTAGAACATCCCCATGTCGATGACATCTCCTCGAGTAACTATGCTAGCGGACAACTGGCCCCAAAATATGCACCAGCGCCCACTTTCGGACCTCTCACGTCTAACCAAAGACGTTGCGCTGGAGGCTCTACCCTCCAACTCCTAAACCAGCAAAGTGGGCAAAAATTTGTAGAAGATCTAGTGGCCTAACAACTTCGTTGCCTAGGCGGTCATGAGTGACAGGGCCTAACAGTAGCCAGAAGGCCGACCGAGCCATGAAGTGCAGATGAAGGCCCAGAGCAATACGATCCACACCACTCCAAGTTCTGCCAGGAGGCCCAGGCTTTGAACCCTATCGGCTCGGTGAGGCAAACTCGACCTTTTAGAGAGTAGAGGCCACAGATACGAGACTATCGGCTCGAGCGGTAGTTCCCTTATTCATGGGCCATCTCGGCCCCGTCGATTCTCCCAAGTAAGGTGCACCAGTTAGTAGGCCGATCCCATTGCAATGCCTCTCATTGACATGTTGTATTGCAGCAAACCTTGCAAAAGTTATGGCAATCCTCGCATAGGGGCTCAACGTACTCAGCCCCCACACATCACATCACAAAAAACATCATCCAGCCAAGCGCTGCACCGATTTGAGTCACCCAAGGCAGTATCGGCCAACAATGGGACCCAAAGCACTGGCTAGTAGGCCACCCATCATGGCAGCAGTGCGTTGCCCAACCAATCCACGACAAAGGATCGAATCCCACGGAGCATAGGGACCATAGGCCAAGGCGCCTACCAAAGTGCCTTGATGACCCTCCAAAGCAGTGCACGCCAGTCGTACACTCGGGGTGGTGAGCCTGTCACAAGAACACCACTCACTCGCCGACGATGATTCCACACCAAACTTAGGTAAGTCTTGCATGCACCATTGCTCCTGCTTGAATCATGTTTATGTTAATAGAATAGTAATATTATTTGCTCATACGAATGATTACATAACATTGCATAAATTAATGCGACCTAGACTGCCCCTAAGTTGGGTGCATACTCATTCACCCATTACTGAACCTCGATCCCGCACTGAGCGGCCCATACGCGGTTATATTTGAACCTCAATTTTAGATCGAGCGGCCCATATGGGGTCGTATTTGAACCTCGGTCTTGCACCAAGCAGCCCATACGAGGTCGTATTGAACCTCAGTCTCGCACCGAGTGGCAAATATAGGGTCGTATTTGAACCTCGGTCCTGCACCAAGTGGCCCATAAGCGGTCATATTTGAACCTTAGTTCCATTACCGAGCGGCCCATGCACGACCAAACTCAAAATCTTAGGGGATTTTTCAACATGCATGCCTTGACCTCCTCTTGAAGTAGAGAGCACCATCAGTCAACGACGCTCACTGGACTTGGACTAGATGCATGAAAGCTACGACATCCTCTAATAGGACTGAGCACCAACGGTACATGCGAGTGATGGCCTAGACTTGCAAAATCCCGGCACCGATAGCCTCAAAGCTTAGCCGACAACCACATCTTCTCAGTGCCATGACCTCCTCTTGGCAGGGGCTAGCGCGACCTGCCAAACGCGTTCATCAAAGCCAGAGGACTTAGGCGACAACCGCATCTCCTTAGGGCCACGACTTCCCTTCATGGGAAAGGTCGGAATCTGGTGCAAGTCATCTGCAGTAGCCCTGACACTCCACTAGAAAGCAAAAAGGCATCCTCGAAGAGGGAGTCATTGAGATGGGATCCCAGGTTTGGCCGTGGTCATGGTGTTGACCCATTCACTCGACCTGAGAGCCAAAGGATCCCCAACTCCAATAACAAAGTTCGCAGGGGGCTGGGCTCCTCGCCCCAGTCCCATCGGCTGGCTCGCCAAGAGCACTGAACGATGAGAAAGACCCTTCTAAGGAATGCAAAGTGCATCCTACTACTACAGCTCGAACGATTAGCTATCTTAAGACAAGTCAACTCTCGATCTTTCGAAGCACGTCCTTGTAGCAAGGCAATCTGATCTTGAGCCTGAGATCTTCCCTCTGTGTGCTCCTGGATTTTGCCGAAGACTCGAACGGCTCACGGTCAAAATCAGCAAAAGCTTCCCTTTTATTTTTGAGAAATTAACCAAGTCATATCTACACCAATCTCGAGTACCCCATTTCAAAGGCATCAATAAGAAGAACAAGGTTGGCAAGATCCTTCCAGGCAGAGCTGAGTTCTTTTCCTTCAGCCTCTTCGAACATAAATTCTCCAAAAGGTGGCAAGTCACCGCTTGGCCTACAAGTACACGCCCTCGTAGTAAGGCAATTTGATCTGGAGCACAAGGCTTTTGCTCTGTGAGCTCTTGAATTTTGCCCAATACTTTGACCATTCACAGTTGACGCTAGTAGTCTGTTCTAGCACTGAAGTCCACCGAGGGGCTAATCACCCATCGTCCATCTAGATGAGTTGCTCTTGTCTAGGTCGACTGGCGAAGACTGATTAGTGCTTGGCCTCCTCGATGACTCACTAGTAGTCAATGCAGATTTTAGATGCATTCCCATATCATCAGCTTCAAGCAAGTAAGGGCAACTCCCTCCGATCTTGGCTTATAGTTGTATGGGCTCCGTACCAACTCTGAGTTTTCGTATTACTTGGTTTTGTTGAAGACAATTCATAAAGTAAGATATAGAGGGCCCATCCATTTATAGTTGAAAGACAAAATTAACCAGCATAAAGTTAGTGGGATTGCCCACAACAATGTCCCATCATGACATGCCTGGAGTTAAATTTTTAAACGTCCCGACATGGGGGGCTACTGATGGGTCCATCAGGTATGGGCTTAAGGGGGATCAGGCCCCACAGTAGGCCCACAACTCAGCTTCAACCCAACAAAATTTTCTCCAAAGTGAAAGGTCCCACATTATCCAAGCAAGAAGAGTACATTTGCGGATCACACTATAAAATCAGGCACTCTCAAGCTTGGAAGGACAGGCTCCAGATAGCTCGGCATCCCTAGAAGGGGGCCTACCCTCCATCCCGGAGCTGCCCTCCTTCTAAGAGGCCTACCCTCCATTCAGGAGTCGCCCTTTATCCAAGAGTTTGGAGCCCTCCATCCTAGAGCCAGGACCACTCTACCCTGGAGCTACGAGTCCTTCGTCCTGAAGCTAGGAACCCTTCATCTCATAGCCACGAGCTCTTTGTCCCGGAGCCAGGAGCCCTTCGTCCCAAAACTAGGAGCATTCCATCCCGGAGCAATGAGTCATCTGTCTCAAAGCCAACCATCCTTCTTAGAGTCGGGAGCCCTCCGTCTTGGAGCCAAGAGCTCTCCGTTCGGAAACTAAGAGTCCTCCGTTCGGCAGCTAGGAGCCAGCTCTCCGCTCAGGTGACCATGATGCTAGCCCATCAGCACAGTTTAGTCTTCTAAGACGCCCTTCAACCTGGCACACCTCTAAGATGCCCCCCTGTCGGGCGCACATCTAAGTCGTCCCTCAGTGGAAGCACATCTGAGATGCCTCTCAGTTGGGAACACTTCCAAGCCTCCTCTCAACGAGCATATTTTTAAAACGCCCATCTGTCGGGCACACCTCTAAAATGCCTCTTAACCGGGCGCACCTCTAAGATGCCCCCTGCCGGGCTCACATCAAACCACCCCTCAGCAGGTGCACCTCTAAAACGACTTTCAACCGGGTGCACCTCCAAACCGCCTCTTAGCGGACGTATTTCTAATGCGTCCATTTGCCCGACGCACCTCTAAGATGCCACTCTGGTGGGCACACTTCTATGACGCCCCCTACTAGGCGCACATGTAAGCCGTCCTTTAGCGAGTACACCACTAAGACGCCCCTCAGTCGAGCGTAACTCCAAGACACCCCTCAGCAGGCATATTTCTTAGATGCCTCTCAACTGACGCATCTAAACACTTAATCCACCTTTATTCACATCTATACATTCTTTACATCCTCCTATTATCTTTCTATTTTTTTGAGAAAGATTTTTAATTTGAACGTCGGAGGATATATGGTGGGAGCAATTTTTACGATCCTCTGACCTCTTATTTTTAGTTATGCTGTGCAGGTTTTAGGTTTACAAGTGTAGGGATCAGATCCTCTCCAATTTGACCCATCGAAAAGATTAAATAACTCCCTAATCCGTCGAATAATCCAGAACCTTAGATGTATGAGGGTTCAGGGCGCTCCATCACCTTCCCAATCATTGCTCAATGGATGCACGATGGTCCACACATTATTCAGATTCATGAGTTCACATTTAGAAAAAATTTTAAAAAAATATGCTAATAGTTATTTTTTATGATTCTCTAATAATAAATATTTATATTATAAAAAAATAATATATATATATATATAAATATATATATATATATATATAATTTTTTAAAATATATAAATTTTTGGCCCTTTTTGTCATCATCCAATGGCCTGGGAGAAAAATCCCCTCCATTGCAATGCGCGATGGAAACTCCCGGTCCCGGGTTATGGGTCGTCGCTGCTATGCAATCCTATCACGTGCATGGGAGTGGCCAGTTGGACGGGCGCGGGGACTGCGATGCGGGAAAAGCGTCGCAGCCTATACGACGAGCGTTTTGGCCGTCTAATTAATGTTTACCTCCGAAACCATGTCATTGAGGGCCATGCCGAGTAAACGATAATCCCACATGCAGTCGTCAGTTTCAGTGCTGCCCCTGATTGTTAGGACCATTCTACCCCCAGCTGCCATTTCTTCGGAACGTGACCTTAGAAACAACGTGAAATCTTCACCGAACTGCTGCTCGTATGCCTTGACATACTC